>WBMY01017014.1:83181-121315 GCA_013397315.1 Donacobius atricapilla
CAAAAAAAAAAAAAAAAAAAAAAACGGGAAAAAAAAAAGACCGACAAAAAAAAACCCCAAAAAAAAAAAAAAAAAGAGACTGTGTATCTTTATTTGACAATTTAAAAATGCTTCTTAAAAATTACACTTCTAGGACACCTTTTCTATACAGAACAAAACAAGACAGTGGACAATGCACATTAAACTATTTTTGTTATCAAGCTATACATGTAGATATGTACTTGTTATAATGATAAAGGTTTGGCACAGAGATATTGCTACATTTCTTATTACAGCTTACTTTAAAATCACTGAATTTCCATGTCTCAGCTCTTCGGATCTTGGAGTTCACCAGCTTTGCCTTCCCAAAGGATAATGGTGTATAAGCACAGCAGAAAAAGCTGTGGTCACATCTTTGTACAGCTAAAATGGGCTTGACAAAGACTTTATCACTGTCTACACATAAGATAATGCTGACCTTAAAGATCATCTGTCCTGATGTACCAAAATTCTGTGCCCTTTGCCATTTTCACAGGGATGAAAGGTGAAAAAGAGAAAAGTGGGTGTTTTTTTGACAGATGGTTTTCCCAGATGGTTACTGTACAGCCATACATTTCTTGACCCTGTCCAGTGCAGGGATATGGGTTACAGTAGACTACTGGTAGACTATTGAGGAATGTGAGACAGGAAAGGGCTTTTCAGTTAATACAAAATGCATTAAATGCAGCTGTGTTTAAGACTAATCCCTTTTTCCACACCTGCATTCTTGGGTTGAGGACCCAGGCTGTCTTTGCTGAGATTTTTTTTTCTGTTTCCTTGTCAAGCACATTACCTATAGAAAGCACCAATTTCTCAGTCTCATTAACACCAATCTGCCATTCACAAATTCACAAGTCCAATGAGTATCACTTGTAATGTTTTAACTCTGAGTTTGGCAGAGCTGAAAATTTGCAATAATGTACATTCTTGTGACCTAGCAAATGGCATCTAAAATTTTCACCTACTGCTGAGAAAAGCCAGTCTCACTATCCAAACACCCTGCTCCTATATACGCCTAATGTGGGTTTTGTCTCACCTTCTAGTTTGTCTTCTACCAGGAAAAAGCAGACAGAGGAGGCAGACTGACCAAGAGCAATAAAAAAATATATTTTCCTGAAACTGGATTTTTTTTACCATCTGCTTTCCCTGAGCTTCAGGAAGCAGTAGAAACCCCAGCTTTGTCTCTTTCCAAACTTCCACCTCAGAAAAGTGTTCAACACAGATATGAGATCCTCTGAGAACCCTTTTCCCATAAAGCTCCTTTGTCTGCCTTAGTGTCCCTCAGTTTTGGTGCATCTGTGGTGTGAAATTCAACACTGCTGCCTACCTAGCTCACAGAATACATAAAGGATATCCAGAAAAAAAAAAAAAATCAAGTTTTCCTCTGCCCCCAAAATCTTATTTTATGTTTTAGAGATTCAATCTTTTAAATGACAAATGGCAATGGCATACAGGTTTTTCTGTTCTCCATACATCGACTAGATCCTAGTGTGGGGTCTTGTGAACAGGGCTGAACTGAAAAAGACCTCTGATTTTCAAAATGAAAATTCTCCCAACAGACACACAAGGTTTTTCTAGGAATTTCATCTGCTGCTTGAAAAATCTCATTATAGCAGAAACTGCCTTCTGTCGTTTACAAGCTGTTATCTCTAGTTTATAGTCAGCCCTAGAAAGGCTTTTTTTCTTGAATATTTTGTATTTTGTGGGTTTTTTCCACTGAAATAGAAAGCATTCAAAAGGTGTCAAATAGCATTTAACAAATTGAACAGTAAAAAATAAAAATAGAAGTGATTTAACATTCCTACACAATGAAACACCAATCACTTTAAAATAAAATAAATTGCAATGATAGAATGCAAAAGAAGGTAGAAAAACCTTCTTACAAGTTCCAAACAGAAAGTTTGCATTTTGAAGCTTTCTCAGATTTCTAGAAATGAGGCAACAATAAGATCATAGTCTAGGAAAAGCAGACAAGAGTAGATTCATTGGACCACTCAGCCAGAAAGACTGGGAAATATCATCACTCTCAGCACCCATTATATATTCTCACTGGTCATCAGGAAAAGGAGAATGCATTGCACCATACAGAATCAATAACTAAGAGAGATATTATTTCTCTATATGGCCATACCTTTGATTTTGGACATTAAAGAGCATTCATATGCTTTAGAAAACACATATGTAGCAAAACATACATCCTCTTTTTACCTTATACTGAATTTGAGTCACATTTGGCAGGTTTCTCCCATTTCTTTCCAAACATTATTCCTAGTTTAATGACGCTCTATTATTTAATTGTCCCGTAGCCACTGACCGCTGTGCTAAAACAACAGCTTCAAACCATGCCTCTTATGGATGGCAAAGCTCTACCTCATACATGTTATCAAGGAACAGGTAGTGGAGAAAAAATGGCCATAGATAGGACATTACAGAGATGGGTTTTTTAAGGTCACTGAATCTAAATTTTCAGTCAGGTTCTGGATCTTAGGGCCTGTGGTGGGTTGATCCTGGCTGGATGCCAGGCACCCACCAAAGCCTGTCACTCCCATCTACAGCTGGACAGAGGAGAGAAAATATGATGAAGGGTTCATAAGTTGAGATGAGGACCAGGAGAGATCACTCACTATCCATGGGCAAAACATACTCAGCTTAGGGAAATAAATTGAATTTGCTACTAACAAAATCATGGCAGAATAATAAGAAGTGAATCTTAAAAAACCCTTCCGCCCCACTCCTATCTCTATCTCCTTCCTGCAGTTGCACAGGGAGACAGGGAATGGGGGTTATGGTCAGTTTATCACAAGTTGTTCCTGCTGCTGCTCAGGAAGAAGAGTCCTTCTCCTTCTCCAGCAGGGGTCCTTCCCAGTCTCCCATGGAGACAGTTCTCCATGAACTTCCCCAGCATGAGTCCATCCATGGTCAACTGTTCTCCATGCACTGCTCCAATGCAGGTCACTCTTCCAGAGGGTGCAGTCATTCAAGGACAGGCTGCTCCAGTTTGAGTCCCTCAGAGAGATTCCAAGTCCTGCCAGGAAACCTGCTCCAACATGGGCTCCTCTCTCGCCAGGTCTGCAGGTCCCTGCCAGGTCCCTGCTCCAGCACAGGCCTCCCATGGGTTCACAGCCTCCTCTCAGGGACCCACCTGCTCCAGTCTGGTGCTCCTCTGCATACTGCAGGTGGATTTTTGCATCCCCATGGGCCTCCATGTGCTGCTGGGGCACAGCTGCTTCACCATGGGCTGTCTGCACCGCAGGCTACAGGGAAATCTCAGCTCTGGTCCTGAAGCACTCCCCCCCTCTCTTTCTGCACTGACCTTTGTTCCTGCAGTTGTCTCTCTCACATATTCTCACTTCCATGTTCCCTGGATGCACTTACATCTGCTAAATAACATTTTTCCCCCTTCTTAAATAGATTTTCATAGATAGAATGTTACTGTCATTCCTGATTGGCTCGGCCTTAAGCAATTTTGGGTCCATCCTGGAGCCAGCTGGTATTGGCTCCACTGGACATAGGGGAATGTTCCAGCAGCTACTCACAGAAGTCATCTCTGTAGCCCCCCCAGCTACCAAAAACTGGCCACACAAACCCAAAACAGGATCCCATACACTAGCGTGAAATAGCTTCAGTGCACATACAATTCCTGTTTTATAATCTGAAACAGCTCTGTTGGAAACTGTGTGTATGTCCTGATGGCAGGCCAGGAGGAGACAAATATCTAAAAACTTCCCCCCTTAACATCTGATTAGTCAGGCTTCATGGGGGAGAGTGACTTTCACTTCATATGTTCTGTCATACTCAACAGTTTACTTAATGTACCAATACCACACACATTAGCTAAGTACAAACCAGAAAAAAGCAGCCTTTCTTGCATTACATGTGATCAGAAATCTGGTACCTCATTTCCTATACGTTCTATTTTCTAATTGAGTATCAGAGGAACTCCTTACTGGGTGTAGGTTCTTCAGTAATTTCACATCTCTCTGGTTCCATAGCAACAAAGGGTAGAGAAGCAGGCTCAAGTTCATCAGTATATGTCTAACTAAAATGCTTCATTAATCTGTGCACAGTTTTTGTCCCTCCTGGTAACAAATAGATTAAAGCAGGTATAACTAACATATTTCCCCATCAGCCTTTCTGCTGTATCTTCACAGCAGGCTTCATTTCAGATGATTTTGAGAGCATTTTTCCCCCTATAAACTTTCTTAAGCAGATTTACTAGAGCTAATTTCAAAATTAACAATTCTTCTATAATGTGTAGCTCCTGTCAGGCATCATTTCTCTAATAAACTCTCAAATATAGTAATAGAAGCTTCCATGCTCCTCACTGCATTACACCATGAATACATTGACATTTCATCCAAGTTAGGTTTCAAAGGCTTCAAAATAGATCAAAGCCTCATTGAAAAGGCCTGATTTATTCAGGACAGCTACATAAAATCTGTATTTAATCTCTGTTTAATCCAGAAAGATAAAAGACACATAGTATTTTATAAGATTAAAAATAGAGAATTTTAAAATCAAAAAAGAAAGATGTTTTCAGGTGAAACCAGTGATATTTTTCTACCCACTTTCAGTGCTAAACAGTTTGTATCATTGAAGACAATCACTGTTTCTTTGGCCTCTACACTTCAGATTAGAAATAAATACAAGTTCTGTTACAACACCTTGTTGTCAATATGCACTGTTATAGCAGTTTTTTTGACATCATCATCCTCTGGCTACAGAGGATGTGACTAAGACCACATTCTGCTAAAGCTGTTTGAGCTCAAGACATCCATGGAAAGATTTGTACAAATCCTCACTTCAGCAGGGGGTGAGAGTACATCACATCCTCAACACAATTTGAAGTGTATGGAATAAGGTTCATAATGAATTCTAGCCTGTACCATGTTCAGAGGAAAAATTCCACAGAGGCTATACCCATCAACCTGTCCATGTAAAATCCTCATTCATGTGCAAAAGCAAAATTTCCTTCGTGAATCCAATTGCATTTGTTAAAGAGTTCATTTACGTTGGGCGACATGCAGCATTAGCACTGTTTTCATCTACCCAGGTGCCTTCTAGATGGCTTCTCCAGTACAGTGCCTTCTCTCTTTGTAAGCCTGGTCTGTGTGGAGCTCTCATAAAGAAGCTCCAATGAACAGCTTGCTACTTGTCTTGCTGTTAACACTACATGTAAGGTTGCAATTTAACCCTTCCAGAATTATTGCCTTGTCTGGCTAACCAATTTTTACAAGAATTACCACTTAAATTAATGAAAAGAATATCAATTTCTATTTAGCTTTCTATCTCTTCCTCTGATCTCTTCCGTATGTAGTGCCAGTAATTGATAAAGAGAAGCAAGAACACTTATTGCTTCTTAGGACTTCCATCCTTTGAATAACGGAGGGAAATAACAGTTTGTCTCTTTGATCCTTTCTTTACTTTCCTAAATCCTGGCATATATGAAAAAAAAAATGTACAAACTTCTAAAATAAAGGAAAACATCATCCCCAACAGATTATTCGGAGTCTTTTACTGTTCTTTTAAACTCAGAAAGTTGCCCAAGACACATTCCAATTTTTACTGTTGTTCATGCTTTCATTTCTATTAGGTGACATGTTTTAACTTAATCTCTGTTAAAACTAATTACACATTAGTAGAGACATGGTCAAGATAGGGGAGGTTCAGATTGACAAAAGAAATCCATAACCCTTGGGTCTTTCATCGTGGATGACTCTTCTCTGTCCCCTGGCCCCATATCCTCCACCTCTCTTCTTCTGTTCTTTTTCCCCACCTTTCCACACCAGAAATAGGGTCAAAGATCCATATCTTAGTAGAGTTTAAAAAGTAAATAAATTAAAAGGCACTTTTTCTTGGGTATGTCATCTTCTCTGCCTGCAGACAAACAGTCATGACTATATTTCTGAAATGCAGTAACATAAGAAAATGGTGCTCTGACTTTCTAAAAGTCAATTTTCCTCACTTAATACCTCTCTATAAAATGGAATTAACTTCAACATGGAGAAGTGGTAGGTGGACAGGAAAAAAAGGAGGGTACTGTACACAAATGTTGATTGCAGCTCCACTCCTTTAGGCCAAGAATACCACCTAGGAAGTACGGAAGTGAACAGATTTGATTCACTTAATAGACTTTAAGTGCCTCAGGACACAGCATAAACTTGTATCACATTATCAGACAGGCCCCCTCATGGTGTAAATGTCTGTAAAGGTTCATGAATATGTAAATAATATATGTATCTTAGAAACATGCTTGACAAGAGAATAGCTAAAATGAACTGATTCTAGTTATATGCCATCAGTATGCCATTCTTTATGTTTGAACAGGCAGCCTATTGCCAGGTGACAGATCATTAAGGCTATCTACTCAGTCAGCGGAAATGAAGAAATAATTTGTTCGTAATAACCTTCAGAAGACCTCCCAGACAAAACAGAGTCTTTAAAGAGCTATCCTTACTGATACATGTCATGCCTCTGTGTGGGGTTCTTCTGGCTTCACAGTAATAGCAGGGCTGCTGGTGAAACAGAGCAATAAACACCTAGTGACAGGGCTGTAGCATGAAAAGATCTCATCACCTGCCATCAACTGGCTGATGAATAATTCAGGCCTTCCCATCAGAACTAGGGATTTTAGACAGTGCCATGTTACATGGCGAAAGCAAGCAGAAAGGAAACACTGCTGCCTTCAATCAAAGCCTTGCTAAGCCCACTTATAAGGCAATATTGCTAGGCACAATAAATATACACGCGTCAGATCGTGCTCATCAACAAGCCTAAATCTCAGAGATATTAGAGGCATGATCTATTCAACAGAAACAGACCTCCCATGTAGATGCTGCTGTTTGCCCTGTTTCTATAGATAGGTTTATTCATATCCAGTCCTTCACTGTAGACTGGTTTTTAATTAATTTTTCCACAGCTGTATGGCATGGGCCCCTATTGCCCCTGGAAAACATATGCTTTAATGCTTCAGCCTTGATCCCCTAATGTAAATTCTCTGTTAGCTGATACTTCCCTGATCTCCTGCACTCTCTATATTGCTGCATAGGGTAGCACTCCTGACCCACTCATTTCCACCACATCACACAAAATGTCTCCTCTGCAGAGAGGGCAAACTGAAAGAAGGAGGCTGGCCGTACATAATATTATCTTCTCAAATTAAAAAGAACAACAAAAAAAAAGGATTATTTTTAAAGCATAGAGTTTACTTTTAATGAGTGTTTTCTTTTGTAGAGAAGAAATTGGAAGAAAAGTCCTTACATCTTGGGTTTTATTTTGCTTTTGTTACTGGTATCGGTGGGTTTTTTTCTTCATTATGATAATCCTGCATTTGTTGCAGAACACTAGATATTCAATGATTTTCAAAGAATCCATACCAAAACTTCATTTTAGCCTATTAATCTAAACTCTTATTTCAAGATAGGGTTTCAGTAAAATCAAGGTACAGAACCAGAAATTGTCTGCCCAAGTTTTTCCCTTGAGTTATTTCTATAAGGTTAGGAACAACACATTTCATATTGCAAGAAATGGAACAAGTAACAGGAATAGTGTTATTCTAATTACAGGGTTCTTCAACAGAATTATATTTTCCTTTTTAAACAGTTATTCAAGGAGAAAGAAAAACTTTTGCTATAAATCACTCTGTATTTGATTTTTTTATTTTTTTAATATTCTATGACTGAGTTTCTTTTCACCTTGCTTAGAACATATTATTCTTTTCTCCTTGCTTAGAACATATTGCTTAGCTCACATTTCTGAGGAGAACAATCCAGGAAATATATACCCCAAAGATTTGTTTTCACTATTTTAACAACTTTTGTTTTCTATCACAAGTTGATGGAATTTATCCAGCCACTTCAATTCATTAGAGGCAGATCTGTCAAAGAGGAACTGACATGGACATTGTCTTTTGCTCCCCCATCTCCCCTTTATCTTCCACTAAGGAAAAAATAAAAAGGAAAATTCCCCAAGCCAAAACATCTCAAGAGGAATTTGTTGCTATCAGGAAAGTGTTAATAATAGGTTTTCTAATTCATTTCGACAGTCAGACTGGGGCGGACACTGAACCATACATTGCTTGAAGGCACCTAATGGGGTTCATTTGCAAAGAATCAGTCTTTATTTCTCTAGCCAAGGAAAAGCAACTTTTGCTACTTGCTACAGCATTCATTTTCAAGTAAATAATTTTGACTCTTCCAGGAATGAGGGTAAAAGCAAAGTTTTAATCAAACTACTTCAGTGCCTGGACATCCAGATGGTAGTTTTTATCTTGCCTCTCACCTTTTCTTTCATTTTGATATCCCTGATTAGTTTGTGTTATGGATTTCTGTGACTACAATGTAAACAAAGTGAGAACACAAAATATTGGCAAGAGGATGCAATGTGAAGAATAAATGAGACAGAAAGTATTGCGAGGACACATTCAATCTAACAGAGAAAAAACTTTCTCTTTCAGTAAGTTATTCCTAGATATTTCCTACACCAGCAAGAACAAATGACGTGCTGTTGGGGGTTAGATTTGGTTTTNTTTGTTTATTGTTAATGCTGTAGTTGCTGTTGTTTGTTTACCTTGTTATACATATTAGTAAAGAGCTGTTATTCCTATCCCCATATCTTTGCCAGAGAGCCAATTTAATATCAAAGTTTTAATAATTCAGAGGGAGGGGGCCTGAATTCTCCATTCCAAAGGGAGGTCTTGCCCTCCCTAGCAGACACCTGTCTTTCCTAACCAAGACATGTGCATAATAGATTTATTTAATTTGTGTACTTCCTGCAAATGAAACTAAAGGGCAAGTTGAGTATTTGTTTTTCTTCAACTATAGAGTTAAATAGAAAAAAACAGACAGCAAAATACAACAAAACAAACAAATAAACAAAAAAAAAAGAAAAAAAAAACCAACAAAAAGCCCACCTGCATAAAACTTGTCTAGGCAAGATAGACAAGATAGATCTGGAAAAGTCAGAGGTTCCTACCTTATGACAAAAAGCCATCTATCATTAACAACCCAAGCACAGACTTTTGTCTAGTCTAAGTGGAATTATATGTATGAGCTTTATTCATGCCTCTAGATATATCTGTTTGTGTGATTTCCTTCTTCTATGAATAAACAAACTAGTAAAATCATGGTAGAAGTGCTCCAAATTCCAGGTACCTCTCTAATAGATCTCATAAGATTTTACTCTGTACCCATTATCCGAACTAAGAGATGACAGTTCAGTGAAGAAAAAAGTATGTTTACTTCAGGAAAGAGTGTCTTTATGACACCTATCTGCTCTGATGAATCCACGAACGTGAAATTTCTGACCCAATAGGCAGTGATTGCACAGCACTGAGACTCCTCTCATTATTCAGGAAATATGCGTTGTACAGTGTCAGCTCTTTCCCTGCAGACTTGCTGCCGAGTAATTACTTATTTTCATCGCTTAGATTTTCTCACCCCTCCACCCTTTCCTTTTTATTTTACTATGTTTTGTGGGTGTCTATATATCGAGCACAATTCAAGAAGCAAACACACACATTACTGGAATGAAAATTATGCTTTTCTTATTTGATCTTAAACAGAAAAGTACTTCCAAGTCCTTAAAAATTGATGTTGTTTTAGGCTTTACAGAAAGCAGTAGGAGAAACTAGTATCTAGCATGAAAAAATGGAAGGCAATCAAGAGTATTTCCACTGTTAGACATATTTCCTCCTCTAGACAAGCTTTGAAAACTATCTTCTCTGACCTGATTCATTCATCTCACTCTCCTTGAAGCATGAGTAGTAGACGGAGGGAATAAACAAAAACAAAAGAAAAAGAGAGAGAGGATTTTTTTATGAATGTCTATAATTTGGTCTCTTAATGAGGAACACTACTGGATGACAATCTGACTATCTTGATTTATTCCAAATTAAATCCATTTCTGCATTTTGAGTTCAAAAGTTCTGTTTATAGTAGGTGTAAAAAGGGTTCTGATGACACAAAAAGGAGTCTTAGAGAAAATAACTACATATATGATGTTAGGTGAAACATTTGTGCCAAGCTCTTTCTATGTGGTCTGAATTGTACCAGCACAAAAACATTCAAACATTAGTGGCCTGTAGAAGATGAGTTATTCAATAATATAAAGATCCAATATCCCATTAGTCCTCAATTTAAACAAAATATCTATCCTGCCAGGAAATGTGTGCAAAACTGAGTCATCTAGGATAAGGAGGACAAGATTTTATATCAACTCTTGATTTTATATTCTTTAATTTCTGATGTTCAACCTGACAGGAACATTCTGTATTTTCAGAAGGTGTCCAGCAACCTACATTGAAAGTCATTACATGGTAGTCCATGTTTTAATATTCAGCCATGGTGAATGGCAGAGAGTTTAGAAGGCCTCCAAGAAGTATTACTGATGTTTCCAGAAGTACATAGGTCCTGTGAGACAAGGAGGCAGGAGACTCAAATCTATTTCTTTGAAAAGCTTGTGCAGTACCTCAGTTGTGAGGACTCTAGATTTTCTTATAGCTCAGATCAAGGCTTTTCAACATACTTCTAAAAGCTGAAACTTCATAGATTTCCTACCTATTTATATATTCTTTCCCTTGTCTCCTAACAGCCCGGATCTTTCTCTTACTCCAATAAATTAAAGGAAGAGGAACATCCACACAACTTTCCTCCTGTTGCTCATGCTGGGAATCAATCCTTAACTTCTCACTGGGGTCTGAACTTTCCAACAGGGCACCATGATAGCCTGTTCAGTTAAGGGTTCCATTGAATGGGATTGTCATTCTCTATTACTTGTAGGTGCTCAGCAAACTAATGTTTGTGAGAGGAGTATTTAGATGACTTGCCATCTGTACATCCTTCTTACAGCGCAGAATACAAATGCATGACAGGACATAATCTCAGACAATATATTGGAACGCACTGAAGTATAATTCTCTCAAGTCCTGCACTCAGAAGACAGCATACCATGAAGAAATCAAAATGATAGGTATTGATGTTGTAGTTCAGAGCCATAGCAAAGCTTTGTGTCATGGCCCACAGATGACACAGGGGATACACCCAAATCATCCCAGAGCCAAAGCATGGGAACAGTCCTGGCAAAGACAGCAGCTCTAACGTAGTATGTGGAGATGATGTGGAAAAACAGAACTACAATTCCATTTAATAAAATATATGAATATACCTAGAGAAATTGTTGCTGCACGATCTAGACAAATTCACAGAATCGCAGAATCAGGTAGGTTGGAAAAAGCCTTTGAGATCCATAAACCTAACACTGCCAGCTCCACCACCAAGCACCAAATGTCGCTAAGCACCAAATATACATGCTTCAAACTCTCCAAACTTGAGCCTCCCTTCTAAACCACTGTTGAAGGATGCAAGTCCCCAGGCAGTACCATGGACATGTCACAGGAAGCAAGGAGGGGCAAGGTATGCTTCTTTTCAGAATGTTGCTGCAGATGAAGTCTGCATGCCTGCTATGAAAACTCTATTATGATTTTCATTTAGTCATTACTCAGTATAATCCTGTGTGATTTTTGTCATCACCTGGTCATCATTAACAGGATTTATATTATCAGACGAGCCATTTTCCCTAATAAAGTGGCTAACTGGAGATGGCATCCTACAGAAAACATCTGATATCATCATAAATATCCTCAAAATTGTCATGTGTGTACTAACAGAGCACTTTTGTCAGACTTTCATAGCATTACTAAGCAGTAAGGTTTACCTTTAATAGCTGATTAATTTTCTATTGTTATCAGATATAGCATAAAATACAGATTTTTTGACTGAAGTCAATTGTACATTTTTTTATCTTGATCTGAATTTAGACTTCTAATTCTTAATATTATGTGCATATCATTTCTATTTGCATTCATCATTCTTCTATTTGTGTTCCTCATTCTTCATTTTCAAAGGATGAAACAGTGGCCAAGAGCAAGTACTAAAATTTCATAAATATTTGCATAATTTAAATGAGGAAGTGGATCCTTTCCTAGAATTTGAGACAAACATCCAGATATTTATTCTACATTTCCTCTAGAAACCTTAACATTCAGTGACATGCCTGTTTCTTCTAATGTAAGTGGACAAAAAATAGAATGAAACATGAGATTCATGTAACAGGAAGAATGACTAAACAATAAAAAAAAGAACTTCATAATTTTTTAAGAAATCAATGTTTTTCTGGTTAAACCTGAGGTGACCCTAACCTTCCAGAAGTATCATCTATAAAAGTTAGATGATAGTCCATGGTGTCACTCCTCTCATATTATTCTGTCAGCAGTTCTCATCCAGAACAATGTGAAATTTCCTCAAAAAGAGGATAGGTTTCCTCAGCATAAGCACAGAGTGACTCCTCTTTTCAATCTCTTTCCTTGAAGGAGCATACAATGCAATGTGGCTTCCTCCTACAGAGTGATTATGGTGCTATTTTCCTTCCTGGGAAAAAAAGAGAAAAAAGTGATGTCAACTAAACTGAGTCTACGTTCCCCAGATTTCTATTTTCAAGGTATCCAATGCTTTGAAATTCTATTATTTTTACAGATAGATTATACTGTCAGTATCAGGACAACAAAATTGTACTTTTTTAAATCCGGTTACTGGGAGCAGCTCAAATCCATTCACTGAGATTCGTTACAGAGCAAAAAAGTTTTGAAGTTTTCTGCCACACAACAGCGGCAGTGTGGTCTTCATGCAAATAAGTATATAACCTGCAAGGAAAATCTTCAGTAGGAAGATATTTCACTGCTCCAGAATCCTTATAATGTAAGTCTATCATACAGCGCTTCTATGATAATCATGCAACAGCTACAAGACCTTATTCAGTGAATTTTTTACTACTTATGTGCTATTTTGGAGACATTTTTCTCATCAAAGATTGTCTGGAGAGTTTTTTCCTCTCATTGTTGCATACAATGTTATTCTGTATTGCCCAAGGGCCCAACAGAAGTACCATGGGAATTAAAGTAATTTAGTGTAAAAAACGTTCAATATGAAGATGTTTAAATTCAATTTGGGAGAAAAAAAGTCTTTAATGACCAATTACAGCTCTACCTTTCTGGTAGATTAGGTAGATATGAGTCTTGGTATTTACACGTCTTACCAGAGTCTGATTCACGCTGAGCTAATTCCCAAAGTCAAAGCACTTGGGAATTTGATGTGCTGACAGATAAATAAACCCCTTTTAAGATGTAAGCCTTTATCTCTGGTCTCTATTCCAACTTAATATAACACAAGTCTTACTGAGAGCAGTAGACACAGTATGCATACACTACTTCTTCTACAAGGCCTTTCTTTATCACTTCTCTGTTGCACTTCACTAGCAGTTGTACGACAGACAACTCCAGAGATGTAATCTGGCTGGCAATAAAGACTTTTTCCAAACATTAATTTTTATCTGGAGACATTCCCTGACCCAATTCACTGTGTGACTGCACTCAAGCCATGAATGTGGACCTGGAGATGCTGAGCAGAATGGAATCATGTCTTCTGTTCACAGCAATGAGTTATGCAAGACTAAATTGCTAACTAAAGACTGAATTCCAGAGCTGTGGTGGATGAAATATTTACTTCATCACAATCCATGTCTTCAAGAAGCTCACTCATATTCCCTAGTTCCTTGTCACGGTGCCTTCCGGAGAACATCTTCTCTGCCTGCCGGGCTAGCCCTGGCAGCGTGGCAGTGTGCAGGTACGGCCCCGTCTGCTGGCAGACACGGCTGATCCTGTGGGCTCTGGCAAACACCGGAGCAGAGGCACAAGCAGGCTGGAGTGTGCCAGCGACAGGGGCAAGGAAAGAAGGAGGACTCTGACTGGGGGCAAACAAGTTTGGAGGACCCAACGTGGGACCTCCCCACCCTGAAGCCTCTGCCCAGACAGAGCACAGAGCTCAGTCTGGCACCGGCTTATGAACAGGGGAGGGGAAAGGGGAGTGGACGAGGGAAACACCAATGGGGACACATCGGGGAGTGGCTCAGGGAATGAGGGACACGCTCAAGAGCCAACTCCCTTAGGGAGGAGGGGAATTCCTCTGGCTGCAGCCTATCACTTGACGCCCTTCCCAGAGCTTTCCAGAAGCTGGGTCGGACTCTGGAGTGACAGGCGGGGGGCAGGGAGGGGATACATTGGTTGTCAAGGAGATCAGGGAAGGGATCCAATGTTGGGACAGGAGAACAGGGTACAACTATGAACCATATAACAGAAGGGGTGTAAGGGACGAACCATTTACCCTACAACAATAAATTAATAAAAAACACACTGCAACAGTTCCTGACATTAAATTAATATATATATGAAAAAATAAAAACTTATGGTTTATATTTCTTTTTTTATTTATTTTCATGTTATATCAATGCATAGCATGAAATACGCTGCCTGAAAATGTGTGTCATTAATGCGCCCTTTATCCCAGTAGTTCTATAAGTCAGTGATTTCATAGTTCATATTTCAGGTCTCCTGTTGCAATAATAAATTTTATCCAGCTTTTATTACAAGAGGGAGAGAAATATCTGGAAAACAGCTTGAAGGCCAAATATCACTCTGTGTTCTAAAGGGAATCTTGAAGTCAATGCAAGTATATCCAGTGCCTTGCAGGAAAAGTGCTTCTTTGTTTTGTTAGATCAGCAATTTTCATCCATGTTCATACTTACTAAACTAAGTTTGCATTCTGTTAAGAGCAGTCAGGCATAGTTGAATGCAGTGAGGTACAATAAAGTAAATCCATATAATAGAATTTAAAAGATACTGACTAACAAATCCCAAAACTCTTTGTCCTACCATTTTTCAATGGACCAATGTAATTTTCATACTTTCAAATACAGTTATAAAATATTTGTCATAAAACAAGAGCAACATGAATCTGCAGCATCATCTGCCTTAGTTTAATCTTAATTTTAGTGTATAAAATGAAGTTAAATTTATAAATAGCATGAATAAAACTATAGAAATTATATTGGACTATCACGATGCTTTTAATTACTGGCACTGTTGGCTTCCATTTTTGCAGATGTATCAGCTAACAGAGTTCTTCAAAGAGGAGAGTTTTCAGACTTCCAGGTCTACTGCAGTCCTGTTGTGCATAATTATCTCTAAAAAAAGATCAAAAGCTCATCAACACTTTTTAAAGGCAGCAAAATATTTGCATATCTGGAGATCAAACAATCAATAATGTAAAATACATCATAAATATGTCATATTAATAATTTCTTAGCAATAAATCATAGTGATTATAAATTACTTGAGCTTATAGACTTAATTTCTAAAATTTCCTGGGCACTTTTCATTGATCTATACTGAAAGTACCTAGTAGGCACTTACAGTAAGCACGGTCTCAAGCCTTTTCCACACAAGCCAATCTCTTTGCTGAAAGAGTGGAAAACTTTGGCAGTTGGTAGTTAGTTTGCCACTAGATCGATTTAACTTGGAGAATCTTGTAAGAATTGATGCCTGGTAGCCAGGGTCTAGGCTGGACTGGGGAACTTGGTGGGGTTTGGGGGTGTTTTTTTGGTTGTTGTTTTTGAGCTTTTGGTTTAATTGATTTGGGTTTTTTCCTGAATAAAAATAGTTGATTGGTTCAAATGTAATTCAATTTGTTTTCTAGTTTACTGGGATTTTTTTACTAGTTTGATTTTTTCCTAAACAGACAGTTTGTTCAAATTAACCCCAAATTTTTTCTCAACATTTTGCCATTTGCCGCATACCGTTTTGGTGGTACTATGTAGATGTAAGTTTTAAAAGCAAACATTTTTTAATAGAAGTTTTGTCACAGAACTGAAACTTTGAGCAATCGTGAAATAAAGTCTTAATTAGGAAATTAATTATATTGACATTCTGAGACAACTAATTTAAGTGCTTTGAATTTCCTTAATTGCTTCTGTCTCCTGAAACTGATAAAAGCTAAAGGAAATGCAGGTATGCCTAAAAAAACGATGGCAAAGGACATAAAATTACTGAAAAGAAGATTGCCAAAGGCCCTTTGCATAAAGGCTAACCTACATGTTTACTCTCAATAGTAAAGCTGGAGAACTTTTGTCGTAGGACCAACTGAGGTTAAATAAGGCACTTTTTATATTGGGTCAGGATGGAAAGATTTCATGCAGCAACCCTCATACACATTTTTTTTCTTTGTTTATTGTAACTTGTATCTACATATTTAAACTTGCACAGAAAATCTTTTGGAAATCTGCTGTCTTCTGTATTTCCATTCAGTGATATAACTGGAGTTCTGATAAGCAAAAGGACACTGCCATTTTACTCCTGAGGTCAGAACTGATGACAAGGGCCCATTTTTGTTAAATGGTAACAGCAGTGTGTTTCTTGAAAACACCAGAGCAAAGCCATTGTGGGATCTTTTCTACTACTCTATGATGGAATTTTGTATTCTTGAAATAAGTGAAAAGTAAGCATATAGGCAAAATTGAGCTCCTACAAAAATTGATTTCACAGCTGTGCTTCATCACTATTTTGACCTTTTGAAGCAATTAAATACAGCATTTTTGACCTCTCCATATAAACTCTCAAATTGTTATAATTTAGCTGAAAATGTTATACTGGAATGTTCATGATACAGTAAACAGATTGCACCATGAGTAAAGTGCTGTTCTTAAACTTCTTTTCCTACAGGATTTGATAGGGAAAGAGGCAGTATAATTGCTCTGAAGAGGATAAAGATTTGAGCCCATGATTCACTTCTACAGCTGGGTCATAGGCCCATGGAAACCTTAATTGGCAGTGAAAATGTTAACTGACACAAAGTATAGATCCAACACTACTAGAGATAAACAATTGGTATTTACATTGGCAAATATTCTTGCTGCATTATGTTTGTCCTATTTCCTTTTTTGTCAGCAATGCATCAAGTATCCTATAGCATAATCCTCCTCTCAGCACTTACCAATGAACTATGAAATAGCATTAAATAGAATTAATTAGAAGTTTTAATGAATCATGTCTGTCCTCATTTATTATACAATGTAACTTTCAAGGAGTGATTAATTATGAGCCACAGATGAGTGAATGGTTAATGTAGTTTGTTAACCTTACTAAGAAGCTACAGTACATGGTGCAAGTTAGTTCTCCTCTATTGTTAGCACACTTAAGTGCTTGCCATTACTTCAAGTGAACAAGACTTTCACGACTTTGCTATTAAGATACAGAATTGGCTAGTTGCTGACCTTCCTCCTGTATTATTTTTACAGTCTCTGATACACAAAACCTTTTCCCTCTCCTTCCTTTTCTTTCAGACTTAATTTACAGAGCAGATGGAAGCCACATGACAAAATCCTCCATCCCATTAAAGTGAATTTGTACGCCTAATTCCCAGTACATCATTTAGGTCATTCAATATTTTACCCAATTCTATCCAAACTTACTAGATTCTGCTATGTTCTCAGCACACAGTACTACCATAACTATAATTTCAGCATTTCCTCTCAGCTGGAGCTGATAACATATCAGTGGTTTAGGTACAGCTGAATAGTTTTTTCACAGGACCAAGGCCTTTTTATATTCCAGCTCTTGCCTGAAGGGATTAGGCTGGAGCTACATGAAGACGTGGGTGAGGACACAGCTGAGAGAGATGAACTCAGCAGACAAAAGGGATATCCCGTGCCATACCATGTTGTACTCAGCAGTAAAAACTCATGGAAAGGAGAAAGAGGGAAATATGCCCTTTGGGTAACAGCATTTTTCTTCCCAAATACTTTTTACGTGTACAGAGGACTTGCTTTCCAGGAGGCAGTGAAACATCTGCCTGGCCATGGGAAGTAGTGAATGAATTCCTTATTTTGCTTTGTTTGCACATGCAGCTTTGCATCACTTCCTAAACTGTCTTTCTCTTGGCTCACAATTTGATGTAGATTTTTGAGGTTTTGCTCTTCCTATTTTCTCTCCCATCTTCCCTCAGGGAATGAAAGAGAGATTGGGTGGAGGTTCACCTGTCAGCTGGGATCAGTTCACTGTTGTTTCCTCTCGGACTTCTTTAAAAAGTAATCATACAACACAGGTGATATTTCCGTGGATATGTATTGAGGCAATTCTCTTTTCCTTTGACTACCTTGGAGGGATTTTTTGAATACCGAAGTTCTCAATAACAATATAACCCAATGAGACTACATCTTTGTTATACAAACAGCAATCAAGGTCCCCTTAATCACTGTCTTTTTTTTTTTTTTTTTTCTCCACAAGCTTTACCCCATTATTTTGGAGTCTTAAAGTGGCACATCATTCATTCTATTTACAAAATGGTAGTAACATAAGGTCATGAATTTGCAGAATCATCAGAATACAGTGGTTACCTTTCTGATTCCACAAGCAGTCATAGATATGGATCCTGCCTCACTAGGCAGATTTCCTTTGTAAGCTTAGATACAGAAATAGCTGCTGAAAATGTGGCTTGAAAGGACTCTCTATATACACCTTTGGCCCACTGCAGGATCCAATTCTTTGTGTCCACTACTATATTTGCCTACAGCAATACCCATAGCTTTTGCTAGCTCTTAGAAGTAGTCTTCCTACTCAGTTTGAGGTCACAGAACAGGACCATCCTGAGCAGCACAGTTTAAGGTGACAAGATCCCCCAGATCCCTGGGGCACAAGAAATCCCTGAAGTGCTTCATGTCTAGAGCTGTTCCTACTCTAAGTTTCAGCACAAAAGGAGTCCCAGAATTGCTCTTAACCAGTAAACTGCAGAAAGTAACAGAATTTCATCTGTTTTCCCAATTCAGGAGAAAGAAATAAAATATATTCTCTATTATTAGTGTGCACGAACTATAATGTTTCTACAGCTGTGGAGACATTTTTCACCTGAACTCAGAAAACAATAATCCCAGGAGTCACTCTGCTGGGATTTCTTTTAGTTTTACCAAAGTAAGTCTTAATATTAAATTTGAATAAAATCAGTGGGTAGATGGGAGTTCAAGTTCTTATTTCTGTGATAATATGAAGTGGATCTTATAAACGTTCATTGTCAACTGCAAATTTAGTATGACTCTTGCAAGACATTGAACAGCTTATACTTCAACAAAGTAGGCATACAGCTTACTAAGACATTTCTGTTGATGTATAAGTGTGTTCAACTGTGTTTTCTTTTCCTTAACCATGCTAAAAACACAGATAGTTGCGATTAAAAGCTTAGGTTCCTAATCTCAGAACAATAGACAAAAAAAAATTGACCTTTAACAAAATAAATAATTTGGGATTTATAACATCTTATGTATTTAAAGATGTTGGGAGAGACAGTGCTAGCCAAGTGTTGATATATTTATGCCCAGGCTGAGTGATTTGAGCAGGAGTTTTATTAGATGGAAGCCCTCAAAAATTGATTAGTTTAATTGCATTGAAGAAAAAGACTTATTCAGAAATAATTGCTTTGTGTTGTGTGTGAAGTAAGCACATATTATTTTTAAAATCAAGGAGATTCTATCATTAAATTTATTGCAGGGTAACTTAGCGACAGTTTCTTTGATTCATAATTCATATCCATACTAAGGGGTATCTGATCAAATAAGTTTTAAATATTTCATTCTGCATTTGCTAAGACAGTCAGCTTAAGCAGCCACCAAAACAAAACAAAAAATGTTTCCTTCCTTCTTAGTAATAGCAATCTTGAAAAAAAAAGGCTTCTTCACAAATTAGGTCATATTACTGTTCAGTGATCTTGTAGCAGGATGTTCTGCTCTTGAATGTGGTCAAGTAACTCAGGCAATGCCCTGTTTGCAAAGCTCTAAGTGGTGGACTGAGAGGGGGCTGTCATGCTGAGTTTGGTATTGAATTATGCTAAAACTAGTCTGGCTCATCAACCCCAAAGCTAGCACCCTCATAGTAAGACAAAGATGCCACAGATATGGTAAATCCTTATAGAAAAAATGCTATGCTGACCAGAAGACATAGGACAGACAGTCAATCACTTTATACTGTAAAAATCAATTCCACTTTTGTACAATTAGGTTCTTCCAACATATCCCTTCTTGGAGTCTGCTCTAAGGATTCCTCCTTTAGAGGGGCATGCCCCTCAGTCCCTCAGGACCGAGCAGAAGAGATTTTGCTCACAATTGTTGGTATGGGTGAGTTACATCAATCTCTGCTTTAATAACTGTTTGCCCTTGCTAGCTTTAATACAATTGCTTTAACATGATGGCTTCTATGTAGTGCACTATCCTATCCTATCTTAGGAATTTTAACTTACATGCTTGATAGTAAGTAATGCTCATCAAGATACTTTTGGCTAATCAATTATCATAATAAATAATTTATTTTTACAGAAATAAATATGATTTTCCATTACTAATTCTACAGGGGTCTTGGGTTGCAATATGTAACCAAAAGTGCGTATTCTATTTGCTGTCTGTTGAAACCGGCTGGGGACGTGTTTTTCTTTATCTCTTGTCTAACCCACTCCTCTTAACTCCAGGGAGGGAGGAGGCAGGTGCCTTCTGTCAATGGCCCAACTGTTAAAACCAGGCAGGGCAATGTTCTTTATTTCTTCCACAATCCATCCTCCCTCCAGGGGGATATCTGCTGTTAATGGGCCATTGAGGCACACCACAGAACTGATAAAATTACATCGTCCCGTAGTGAGATGCTTCACCCAGTGGGAGGAGCCAAGCATTTCTATCGGGATAAAACCTGCAATTCAGAACACCAAGGCAGCCTGTTTTTCCACTGGATTTCCCAGAGGAAGACCAAACCCATCTCACCACCACTGGATCCTTCTACAGGATCATCTCTACTCCAACAGAACCACATCTGTGACTTCAGGAGGACTTATTTGGACTGTTTCCAACACCCTGACCAACAGGGTGAGTCTGTCAGGGTTTCTAGGATTTTTGTTTGTTTGTTTGCTTGGGTTTTTTTGTACTATTACATTTGTATTTTTAATATTCCTAGTAAAGAACTGTTATCCCTATTCCACTATCTTTGCCTGAAAGCCCCAAATTGCAAAATTATAATAATTTGGAGGGAGGGGGTTTACATTCTCCATTCCAAGGGAAGCTCCAGCTTTCCCTGCAGGACACCTGTCTTTCCAAACCAAGACAACAGGGCAATATACAAAGGTTCAATCAGACCTCTATAATTTCTTAAGCTTAAACTATTGAAGTTCTGAGGCTAAGATTGGATCCAGCTGCACCCAACAGCTCTGAGAAGGAGTTTAGAAAGCAAGGGGGTCCTTTCAGCATCTTGTGACTCAGCAGGAGGGCTCCTCTAATAAACTTTGTCTCAAGCTTCTACTCCCACTGGCAAGAGTCCCCCTCTTGTAATACATAACATATCTCAGGTGTTAACTTCTCGGAAGTCATTGTAAACATAGTTCTCAAGGAGAATCCATCAGAAAATATATTTAAATAAATAAACAATAGAGAATGACCTCATGATATGAATGAGACACATCAATCACAAAACTGAAGTGAGATGGAAGAATTTTAATAAAGAAAAAGAAATATCTGTGGCACGAAGCTTAATTGGTAAAGACCTCAAACTGCAGGACTCCTGATACAGAAAGGCTGCTGCTGAGATACATCAAAAATGAATCTTTATTGAAGAACAATTGCATGACCTAGTTTCTGGTCAGCAACAAGCTTTTGCAGAAACTTTAGGAGCTGATAAAAGTCTTTGTAATGTTAGGATGTGCGGTTTTATTTTTGCACCAGTAGGAAGGAGGGATTAGAAAAGATTTTCTACCATCTTATTTTAAATTTAATTCTAAAAGTTATGTAAATTTAGGAGTAATGGAAGAAACAAAACTTGTATAAACTAGATGTCCATAAATATTTATTGTACTAGATAGAAGTTTAAGATCTAGTTAGCATGCATGAAAATATGTTGCCATTTTAAGTAACTAGAAACAGTAGAACAGAAAAAAATGAGGAAGAAACTACTTGATTCAACTCTTAATATGCACAAAGTAAACTTAAATTATACAAAAAGGGTAGACAAGATTTTTTAAAAGACATCTATGACACGTGTTGGCATTACCCAAGCTATATGAAAAAGAAACAGAAGTTTGGGATTTTTTCACCTGCCTAGGTTTGGGAGACTTTTTGTTGTTTATGCAATTATACCTACCCATTCTAAGATCCAATCCCTGACATCCAGCCAGTGAAATCAGCACACCTCAAGCCATCCTGTTTACTTAAACTCCTACCTTCTACACATGCACTTTACCCTTCCATGTCACACTAGCCTTCTAAGGTACATCTTCTAGGCTGAGAGATATCCCCTTGTAGTGCATGAGCTCCAGAAACAAGCAGTAGCCCAGAGCAGTAACGCTGGATCAGACTTGGGAGAAGTATCAGCAGGTGATGAATTTGGCAGTTTCTTGTCCCTCAATGAAGAACGGTAAATGGGGTTGTAGGAGGGGGAGGAGGAATCACAGAATCAGAGAATATTCTGAGTTTGAAGGGACCCACAAGGGACTTCGAGTCCAACTCTTAAGTGAGTGTGTGAATAAAATCCACAAGCTTGGTGTCATTAGCACCATTCTCTAACCATCTGAGCTAATCTCCGGGAAAAAGAGCTTCTTTGCAGTTCTTAAGGTTTTTTTGTGAGCAAGACTAGATATAGTGTATTTTTTTAAGACTGTGTTTTTAACTAGATACACAAAAGCTTAAAATGTATCCTATGCATATTATTATACATGGAAAATCTTCTCCCTAAAATGTCACAGATGATACGAGATAGTATAAACATCCAGTTCTACTATCCATAACCCCAGACTGCTAGTTCAAAAATCTGGTTTTTACTGTAATTCCTTATCTCTAATCCAAAGCAGTCCATATGGGACATTTGTAAATGGCTTATGTACTTGGAATGATGATGGTTCAATCCTCCTGAGCAGTAAAGATTGCATTTCTCAAAGCATTACAAAAGCCATCTTAGTAACCTCAGTTGCCTAAATGGCTGGTTCCTGAAGCCAGAATCTCCAGAATAACACTGAGTAGTTTTATATCTTTGTCTCTGATGCTTGTCAAATCGATAAGTGGAAATACAATAAAAATAGAAAGCAAAAATAAAAGTTATCATACCCAGAAATTGAAAAGAAAAAAATCTCAGATTTAGAAAAAAAACCCCAAAACAACAACAAAAAAACCCCTAACCAACAAAACCTCAAAACCCATTCAGTCCACTTTCTTTGTGAAATGCACCAGTCTGTCATTCACTATGAAGCATGTGGTGTGTGATATTTTATTGACTCTACCTGTTCAGATATTTTCTTCTTGATGCAGTTCTTTAGCACTGGCACAGTCCAAAAGCATTTTTTGTTGTTCCAGATAGAGTTTTCCTACTTTGTGTACAAATACTAGCATACTTCAGAGCCATGCTCTCAGGCAGTTTTGTAAGCAAAAGGATTAGAGCACCAGATGGATTCATAGTGGAAGCAGTAACAGATTTGGCACGATTGATGCCTTAAGAGAAAAGATTTTCAATTCATATGAAGAAAATTATCAGGAGGGAACCTCATGATGTTAAAAGCAAGCAAGGAAAGAAGCTGATGGTTGTACTCCTTGCCATACCTTTTAATGTCATTCAAAATCCCAGATGTTTCATGGAAAATCATGTCATATAATAAAGTAAGACCAAGTCTCATTTTTGTAACACATTAAGATTTTTAAAGTATATCTAAAGTGGAAGTCCAAACAGGCTTTAAAAAATCATTAATATTCTACTGGCATCACCAGAAGCTCAGCAACAGAGATAAAGACACCACTTTTACATCTGCCTCAACCTTTGCAGAGGTGGAAAGTTATTCATGACCTGGCAGTCATGAATATTTCCAAAAAACATCAAACTGAATGCATGTAAGATTACGCCACATCATTATTCTTATCTGCTTTATCCATCCTATACACTCTGTGTTACTGGCTATGCTTCAGGACAAGGCTGAAGGGAAACGTGATCTTGGTAGGCACCATAATACAGTCCAATGAGTTCAGACATACCATTTAAAAAAAAAATATTGCAGAAAAAGCCACAAGACAACTGGTTTTGCCTGCGTGATCCCAAAAATGGCTAATAACACACCACCCTCAAGAGTTAGACTGCTGGTCGGTGACAAGCAGAGTTCACAGCTCACAATATATATTGGTTTGGAATTTCTTGTGCCTGCGAGGAGCATTAGGTACTATGGTAAAGGACAGAGTCACCACCACAACAATCTTAGGAGGCCAATAGCCACTCATCAGAAAAGATATCAAGATAGATAAAATAATTGTTAACCTTGGTTTTGTGTGATGGTACAATTTGATTTTCCTTCTCAGCTCCAGCAAGAACTAGCTGGGAATATTCCTATGAAAAACATGCACAGCATTTTAACTGGTAGTAGCTTATTTCTCTCAGGTTGTACTACGCAGTAAAATATTGAATACAGAAAAATTACTCATGCTTCCTCATCAAGTGACAAAAGCCAGTTATTTTCCATTACTGAACAACCAAAAAAAAGAAAGACTGCTGTTGATTTACTTAAAAAATCACCCATTCTTGGATGTTTCTGCCTCAGCCTTGGCTGCTCGACAGCTGAAATTTGTAAAACAAAACATATATAGAACCACTTGTGTGTCTCATGAGAGCTGGCTGGACCACAAAGGATCAAGCAAAAGGCAAGTCCCACTGGAACTGCATCCCTCCAAAATCTTAGCTCTCAGGTCTTGCACACAAACTCAAAATTAGCAGAACAATACTTACATGCATACTCCATACAATAAAAGGTTGCTTCAATAACTAGACACAAAAACCCCTATGAAATTAGAGAGGGAAATCAAATCAATAGTAGGTCCAGCAGGAGACTGTGTTGTATCCTTGGATCTGTTTGCAGGCGTGCTGGTTGCATACAGATTAGCTGATAAATGGCTGATTCAATATACTGGTAGCCAACACATGCTTTGATAGAGATGACTTTTTAAGTCATCATACATCAAACAGACAGTGTCAGCTTTTGAGGATAAACCAGTGATGGCTTGTTGTGCTCTTTGAACTGCCTGGGAGACCCAGAGACTAAAAAAGTGCCTGAATGTTTCCCTGAATCCACTGGGAGGATTGAAAGCTTCAAAGAGTAACACTATCACATCCAAGGGGAAAAGCATTGATTGAAGGAACCAGTGTGAAATAGTCTTTTATAATTACCAGAATGCTGGAATCGACTGGTGTTTTGCTGAGCTATATTTTATCTTTATTGGATTAACTGTGACACAGTAGGTTATGTCAAAGGGAATCTGCATGAATATTAAAAGTAAATGTGGTGTGAATAATAGATAACTTACATTAGATGCAACAGCATGCAGCAATTTTTATTCACCTATGTAATTAGATTAAAACAAATCTGCTGAATAAAGTATATTGTCTTATTATAATCCAAATTCAAAAGTATCAAGAAGTTATGAAATGGGGATAATTGCTCCTCTTTAGAAGATGCATGTGGTTACTCATATATACACATGACATGGAAAAATTCTGAGAAGAGTTCTAGAGAAAATGATTTGGTAATGAATGGAAAACCATTTCAGTCTCAAATTGTTAATAAGTGTATCTTACTAACACATGTACTTAGAACTGTGATAGTAGGTCTGTGCTGTTTGGGGAAAAAAAAAAAAGAAAAAAATTAGAGGAATTGTAAGGAAAGAAATAATGTAAGGCAGACGAGCTTAGTGCTAGGACCATACATTAAATCCTTCTGGTCATTTTAAAAGCATATACTCAGCATTGGGTCTTCAATTTCCTTTGTGGCCAACTCCATGTTCTATAACATAATGAGTGTTTTCTTTTTGTATGCCACAATATATATTGGTTTGGAATTTTTAGCAGAGAGTTCAATTTTTGCAAAGCTGAGCAATTGAAGATATGAATTTCAATTATATCTGTAGAATCACAGGGTAATATAGTCTGGAAGGGACCTCCAGAGGTCATTAGACAAAGTTCTGGCTCAAAGCAGATCTAATTAGATCAGGCTGCTCTGGGATGTGTCTAGTGGAGTCTTGAACACAACCAAGGACAGATATTTCACACTCTCTTTGTTCACTTATTCAAAGATTTGATAATCCTAATGAAAAAACCTAAACCAAAAAACAAACCAAAAAACTCCTCCTTAACTTAAAAAAATATAGTAATTTTCTTCAATACAAATTGTGTCTGTTTCCTCTGCCAGCATGCACTTCCTGGAAGTCTGGCTCCATCTTCTTTTTATCCTTACATTACATAGTTACGAGACAGCAACAAAGTCTCCCTTTTGCCTTCTCTTTTTGGAGCTGAACAGACAGTTCTCTCCTCCTATGCTTCCTGCTCAAGCCCTCTGGCCTTGGCGGCCTTCACTGGACTTGCTAAACTGTGTCAATATTCTTCTTGTACTAGGGATCCCAAAACTTGACAGAGTAATTAATATTTAGCCTCATAAGTGACTAAAAAAAGGATCACTTCTCCAGACCTGTTAGCTGCCGCTGTCCAGTACAGCTGAGGATGCAAGTGGTATTCTCTGACTCCTGTTCAGATTATTGTCCACGAGGACCCTAAGGTTCTGTTCTGTAGACCCTTACGACTGGACCTCAGCCTGCATTGTTGCATGAATTTATTCCATTGCAGATGCAGGATTTGCAATCATGTTAAACTATATGAGAGGCTTACCAGTCCATCTCTCCAGTCAGTCTGCATTTCTTCTCTGACTAGGGTCCCTGCCCCCCCGTGTGCTGACCACTAAAGCTAATTTGATTTTGTCTGCAAACTTGCTGAGGTGGCATTTCATCTTATCATCTAAGACAGTAATGAAGTCATTAAATAGTTTTGTTCTCAGTATAGATCCCTGAGGGACACCACTAGCTACTGGCTGCCAGATGGACTTGTGCCACTGGTATAAACTCCCTGATTTCAGTAGTCCAACCAGTTTTTGAATCATTATCCACTTAACCAGCCTCTGTCTCACCAAGCTGGTGATAAGGAAGCTGGGAGACTGTCAAAAGACTTGGAAATCCAAATATCTAAACTTCACTGCCTTGTTCATAGTACCAGTCCACTATAGGAAACACTCAGGTTGCTCAGCCATTATTTATTTTTGATAAAATCATGCTGGCATATGAAAATTACCCTCTTAATTCTCAAGTTTTCAGGAATTACTTCTCATAGGATTCGTGCCCCAGCCTTTCCAGGCTGCTTGTAGTTGTCTGAATCCAACCTCTTGCCTTTCTTGAATGTGGTTGCAACATTTACTTTCTTTCAGCCACCCAGAACTTTCTTTTTCTTTTTCTTTTTCTTTTTCTTTTTCTTTTTCTTTTTCTTTTTCTTTTTCTTTTTCTTTTTCTTTTTCTTTTTCTTTTTCTTTTTCTTTTTCTTTTTCTTTTTCTTTTTCTTTTTCTTTTTCTTTTTTTTCTTTTTCTTCTTCTTCTTCTTCTTCTTCTTCTTCTTCTTCTTCTTCTTCTTCTTCTTTTCTTCTCCTCCTCCTCCTCCTCCTCCTCTTCCTCTTTCTTTTTATCTGACATCAGCTAGCTTCTTCATCACCCTTAGGCACTTCACATCTGGGCTTCACTATGGGCTGCATATCTCTATTTAACTTAAGTGATCCCTAACTTGCTTCACTCCCACTATTAGACTTTGATAGTCAGCTTAGGAATCTGGGAGGCAGGTTGCATAGATCTTAGAAGTAAAACTACAAAAGACATTGAAGCATTACAATGAGAAAGAAGAACCTACCTGCTGTGAAAATTCTAGCTATTTTTAACGAATTCTAGCTATTTTTATGCAGATGTGCATATGTACAGACATGTACTGCCTGTGAAAAGGTCATGACAAGGATAGAACAAGTTTTAAGGAGTGTCTGTTCAGCATAGTCTTAGCTACGTGTCTAATGGTTTAGATTTTGAAGAAATCTCTCAAATATCTCAAAGCTGTGGCAGGGTTTGGTTTTTTTCCTCTAATGACCTTCTTCCCTACATGATAGTAGTTAATGATGAAGTCAGTCTTATTTTACCTTTAAATGAGTCAGTATATGCTGAGTAAGTTCCTTTCATTTTCAGACTTTATCGATCAAATCCATCTATTCACTAACTGTTGAAGAGCGAAACATTACATAGCTGCTGAGGCAAACTCATTTTTCACAATGGTGCACTTAAAGTCAATGAACACAGTCCATGCAGACCAAACATAGCCCATAGTTTTCTTCCAACAACATTTGCATTAAGTCGCACTTAGAATGATTCAAGTTTGATGTTTTAGCTGTTAAAGGAGCCATGAAAGTGCATCACAGGCGACCATTTTTCTTACAGATTGTAAAATAAAGAAGAAATATTCCCTGTTGCCTACCAAGCTAGTATTGGGGATAAAGGAAAAATATTTTTTGCCATTTCCCCTACACCTAAAAGAGCTGACTGATGTTCAAAATGTTTAAGATTTTTTTTTACTGTGAGGATAAGCCCCTGAGGCACTGAAACAGGTTGCTCAGACAAGTTGCCCTATCCTTGGAAGAGTTTAAGGCCAGGCTGGAAGGAGCTCTGAGCAATCTGGTGTCATGGAAGATGTCACTGTCCATGGCAGGGAGGGGGTTGTTGGAATAAAATGATCTTAAAGGTTCCTTCTAGCCCAGGCCATTCTATGATTCTGATTCGGCGCTTCCATGATTTTATGATTCGCATTTGACATGTATAGTGCCATTTTTAAATATATACCTCAGGAGGGCACAAAAGACTCAACAAACACCAGAACTGTCTATAGCAATATGACTAAATATATCTAAAAATTTTGTCTTCCATTCCCACCTCCTACAGGGAGTTCCAAATAGAATATTTTAATCTCATAGGAAAACAAAAGGAAATTTATGTTGTTAACTAATAGTTTGAAGAAGTACACTTTACTTAGCAATGTTATGACCACATTCATGCTCGATTGTCCTGAGAAGATGGGAACTTGTAGGACAAATCAATAACTAGCTGCAGAGTTGGTGCTGGTGACAGATGTTTGGGTTCTATGACCAGCTGGGCAAAACTATGGTCACCAGTGCAATGATGGATGTCATAAAGATGTCTTTAAACTAAGAATGGCAGTGAGGAGAGAGGTAGCAACCAATAATTCACTAAGCAAGGTTCTAAGGATGATGTGACAGTAAAGGATCAAAGAATTAACAAAACTAGGACTTTTTGCATGTAGCCAAGGAAGTCCCTACAAGGCACCAATACAAAAAAGTCTCCCAAACTCTCTCCAGATATTAAACATGCTGGTATGCCTCTTTGAAGTGTCGATATACTAATGCATATGGTGTGGAGAATAAACATAACAAATAAAGACTGTGTGCTTTTGCAGAGCTCCAGTCTTGCTGAGATCATGGGAGGATTCCCATCAGTGGAGTCTTGAAATGGAGTGATATCAGCTTTTTAAGAAGGACAGGGTGGGAAGAAAAGGAGTAGGAACTGCCTTTTATGTGACAGACCAATTACATAGCATGGAGCTCCACCTAGGGATGAATGAGTAACCAAATGAGAGCTTCTAGTTTAGTATTAAAGACAGTTCAGGCAGAAGTGACATTATAGTGGGTGTCTACTGTAGGTTTCCTCACCAGGAAGCGAATCAGGCCTTCTGCAGACAGTCGCACGTTCACAGGACCTAGTCCTCCCAGGGGACTTCAACCACTGCCCCACTGCTGGGAGACCACAGAGCAAGACAGTATCAGTCCAGAGGATTCCTGAAGAACATTCATAATCATTTCCTGCTCCAAGTGGTAGAGGAGCTGATGAGAACAGGTGTTCTGTTGCACTTCATATTCATCAGGAGGGGCTCATTAGGGATGTGAAGGTAAAGGCAGCTTGGACTATGGGAACCATGAAACAGCAGAATTTAGGTTCCCTAAGGCAGGGAAAAGAGTGAAAAGCAAGACTGCAACTTTGTACTTCAGTAGAAAAGATGTTGACCTCTCTGAAGATCTGCTTGGAAGAATTACCTGGGATAAGACCATGCACTTAAGAGAATCCCAAGACAGCAGGTTAATATTCAAAGCTCACTTTCACTAAGGCCAAGAGCAGTCCATTCCAACTAGGAATGAATGAAGTCTGGTAAAAATGGCAGGATACCTGCACAGATGAAACAACCATGCCGTGGCCTAACTCAGACACAGAAAGGAAGCATATAGAGGGTGGAAAGAGCAAAAAGTAACCTGGGAGAAATGAAGTAAGGAAATGAAGTAAGGAAAGCTCAGCCCGAATGGAATTGGATTTGTTAGGATGTAAAAGACAAAAAGAGAAGGGCTTATGTAAGTATATAGGAAACAAAAGGAAAATTAGTAAGATGTTGGGCCAATTCCCTCCAGGTGACCTGGTCACACAAAACACGGAAAAAGGCTGAGGTGTACTGAATACCTTCTTTTTGTTAGCTTCACTAGCAAAACCAGTTTTCAGGAGTCCCAAGACCTGGGGGTTAATTTGGAGCAAGGAAGACTTGTGCCTGGTGCAGTAGGATCAGGTTAGGAAATACTTAAGAAGACGGGACATGCCTAAACACATGGGATTGGGTGGTGGTACTCATAAGAATTAGGGAAGCTGACTGATGCTGCTTTGAGGTCACTCTCAATAATCTTTCAACAATCATGGCAAGTAGGACGGATGCCTGAAAACTTGAGAAAAGCAAAGGTCACTCCTGTCTTCAAGAATGGCAAGGTAGATCTAGGAAAACACAAGCTAGTCAGCCTCACCTTAACGCATGGGAAAGTTACGGAGCAGATAATCCTGGAAACCATTTCCAGGCACATGAATGAGAAGGTGTCAACCAGTAATCATTAGAATATATTCATAGAGGAGATTTTATGCTTCACTAGCTTGATAAAGTTCTATTATGAAATGACAGCTGGATGGGCGAAAAGAAGACCAGCAGGCATTGTCTAAATTAACCCATTCATACGTGAAAATGTCTGTGGGGAAGGTTTAAAGAGTACAAAGATGTCCAGTGACAGGATAGATGGGCACAGACTGAAATATTGATTGTTCCTCCTGAATATCAGGAGGAATACTATCACTTTTACGGTGATAGAAACTTGAGCACTGGCACAGGTTTTCCAGGGAGGTTTTGGAGTCTCTGTTGCTGGAGATACTCAAAATCCTTCTTAACACTCTCACAGACAACCTGTTTTATACAGTTCTGCTTGACCAGAGGTTTGGTCCAGATGTCCTCTGAAGGTCTCTTCCAACTTCAATCATACTGTGATTGTGTCAAAATTTTTTATGTTTAAATTATTGCCTTGGTAGACAAAGGGAGGGAACCGCATATTTCCTGCTTAGACTATATTACCCTGTCTCTCATAAAATCCTTACAGAGAAGCAATGAAATATGAGCCGAATGAGCAGAGAGGTAGACAGAAAGCTGGCTGAACAACTGTGTCCAAAGGTTGGTGATCAGTGGCATGAAGTCTCATTGGAGACCAGTAACTACTAGAGTACCACTAGGTGAGTATTGCTTCCAGTTCTGTCTGACATCTTCATTAAAGGTCTGGATCATGGGACAGAAGGCACCCTCAGCAAGTTTGCCAATGACACAAAACTGTGAGGAGTGGATGATATGCCAGAGGGCCATGGATTCCACTAACCAGAAGGACCTCATCAGACTGGACAAAGGGACTGACAGGAAAATCTTTTAACAAAATGTGAAATCCTACTGGTTGGAACAGAAACCCCCTGCAGTGTATGGTGGCAGACAATCACAATCAGCAAGTTGAAGTAGAGTCAACTTGCCCAAGCAATAATGAACACCAGGGATGTTCTGGGCTAGGCTGCATAATCCTCACCAATAGGTCAGTGGAGACAATCCTTCCCTCTCCTCATCGCTGGCGAGGCCACTACAGGAGAACTGTGTTCAGTTTAGAGCTCAGTACTACAAGAGAGACATGGAGCTTCTACAGAGTCTAAAAAAGGGCCATGAAGGCATCACCCATGGGAGGAAAGACTCATAAAACAGGGACTGTCTAGCCTGGAGAATACTCAGGGAGGGATCTCATTAAGGTTTCAAAATAGCTGAAGGGAAGATACAAAAAAGACAGAGACAGGCTCTTTCGAGAGGGACACAGTGACAGGATTCTAAGGAAAAGGACACATACTGAAATACACCTAGTTCTTCCTCAACACAATGAGATATTCTCTTACTGAGAGGTCAGCTGAGCACAGCAACAGGTTGTCTAGAGAACTGGAGGGCAGTTCATCCATGGAGACCTTCAAAAGCCATCTGGGAAAGGTATTGGGAAAGCTGTACAGAGCGATGAGGTCACCCCTGAGCCTCCTTCTCTCCAAACCAGGCAAACCCAGAGCCCCCAGCTGCTCCTCACTGGATGTGCCTTCCAGCCCTTCCACCAGCTCTGCTGTCCTCCTCTGCACCGTTCAAGGACCTTCCCACCCTTCCCAACCCTTGGGGCCCAGCACTGCACACAGGACTCAGGGTGAGGCCGCAGCAGGGCTGAATCCAGCAGGATGATCCCAAGCACAGCTGGTGCTGCTGTGTCTGATGCAGCCCGGGATGGGGTTTGCCCTCCTGGCTGCCCGGGCACACACTGCTGCCTCACCCTGAGCTGCTGCCGACCAGCACCCCCAGATCCCCTTCTGCAGGGCTGCTCTACACACACTCCTCTCCCAGCTTATACTTGTGCCCAGCTTTACTGCATCCCAGGGGCAGAATCTGTATTTGTTCTTGTTAAATTTCATGCCACTGATAGTTGCCCAGTGCTCCAACATATCCAGATCCCTCTGCAAAGCTTTTGTCTCTCAGTTTGGTATCATCATCAAACTTGATAATGTGTATTCAACTTCTTCATCCAGATAGTTAATGAAAATATTTAACAGAACTGGCCCAAGAACTTAGCACCGAGGAACACAGCTAGTGACTTCTCACCAGCCAGTTTTAGCCCCATGTACTACAGCCCCCAAAGCCCTGACATTCAGCCAGTTCTTCACACAGTACACTGTGTACCTGCTCATCTCACAACTATATAACTTGTTCAGAAGGATACTGTGAGGGACAGTATCAAAAGCCTTCCTAAACTCCAGAAAAACTACATCATCACCTCTCCCTCATCCACTGTGTAGGTGACCTTATCATAAAGGGGTAGAGAATTAATTAAAGAGGACTTTGTTGAACCCGTGCTGACTGTGTCTTGATGATAGCACTAATCTCTAAATGCATTTCAATAGTAACCAGTATGACCTTCCCCATAAAATTTCCACATACTAAGGTTAAATTAACAGGTCTGCAGTTTCCTGGGACTTTCTTCACACCTGGGACTTTCTTCATGCCCTTCATACCCATAAGTTGCAGTTATATCAGTCTAGCTTCCAGTTAGTGGGTACCTCTCCAGAATCCCAAGATCTTTGAGAGATCTTCCTAGTTTAACATCTACAGACTCCTTCAGTACTCTCAGATTAATCCTACCAGACCCCATAGGCTTATGAACAATCAACTGATCTAACTTACTCCTTATAATTTCAATGTTCACAGATGGAATGTCACTGCTCACAAAATCCTCTGACTCAGGAATGAGCAGTCCAAAGTCTACTTTTAATATTAAAGACTGAAGAAAAGAAGCATTCAATACCTTCATTTTTCCTTTATCCTTACTTACTAGATGACCACCTTCAAAAAGCATTGGTCCAGTATTTTCCTTAGTCATCTGTTGCTATTGACCTACTTGAAGCCTTTCTTGTGGTCTGAAATAGCACTGGCTAATTTCAGCTCTAGTTGAACTTCCTTCTTTCATGTTTGTTCCCTGCATGTAGGCACTACTGTTCTTGTCCAGCAAAACTGACCTCACTTCCAGAGATCATACAGTATTTTTTCCTTCATGAGCAGTTTCCTGTTCAGCCAAGCTGATCTTCTGCCCCATTTGCATAATGGGATTGCTTGCTCCTGCACTTTTAAGAAGTGGTTCTTAAAGACTGACCTGTACTCATGGAACCCCTAACCCTCAAAGGCAGATTCCCAGGGGACACTGTTTACTGGCTCCCTGAGTAACACAGAGTTTGCTCTCTTGGAATACTGGCTAGGAACTCTACTGAACTTTTTATCATTACATCCAAAATTCTAAACTCAGGTATTTTGTGAGCCAAAGCCACTGTGGCCAGAACAGCCGCTTAACTTTACATGTGCCAAGAGTTCTCTTCTATTCGCAAATGACGAGTCTAGGAGAGATTCTTTCCTACCTTGCCCATTGAGTAGTTGTGACCAGAAATTACTTTCAATATACCTCAGAAATTTCCCAGGCTTTTTTTGTCACAGCACAGTGCTATTCTGTTGATGTCTGAGATGTTAAGAAACCTCAAAAAATGCTGCTCTCAAAAGCAGAATTTGCTGCTCCTCAGCTTCAGTGACAGGTTTCTGTGCATTGGTATGTCTGGAGTCATACAGCTCTTGAAAAAAATCCTCAGCAAATGCAAATTATTCCAGCTTCAGTAATACCAATGAAGCTCTGCCTATTTAGAACTGGCATGGAGCTGGTCTACTTCATAAAAGAAAGAAACAAATAATAAAAACTAAATAGCAAACCAAAAAGTCTTTGCAAGGAAATTCCCAGCTCAAAGCAGATTTTTTTTCATGGGAGTTATAAACCCTTGAAAGTAGCAGGTTTATAATTGAAATGCTGACACAACTTTAACTATAGCATTGCAAATGACGATGCTATAATTAAGCTTCGATCTTCTTTGGAAAAAAAAGGAAGAGGGAGGTTATTGTTCAATGGACTGCTCTGTCATTTGCTGCAGTGATTCTTAATTGTGTCTCATTACTGCAAGATGATCATTACTCTACTTGTCTATCTGATTTAGAGACCACTAAAAGTGTCTTGTAACGAGCAGCCATCTCCTATGCAACAGTCCTTTGGCTCTCACCCTCATTACTCAGAATCTGTCCAATTATTTGTCATTAAAGTAATAAAAAGGACTGCAGCAGAAAATGCGGGAGGTAATTGTTGGAGGCCTGCCGAGGAAAAAAATGAATACTGTTTTCAAGGCACAGGGAAAGTGACATCGTTAATTAAGCGTTAGAGAATATGCAAATCAGTCACAATCTCAAGAGACTATTGTAAAATAGAGAAAACATTATTATCATTTGCGATAAAAGAAAGCAGAGTTTCCCAGTCAGTGTTAGGTTTAGCTCCTACCTAAGAATGGCAGCGGCAATAGGGTGCAAGCTACAAATCAGCAGATAGGTATATTTCAGCTTAAGCTGTCCCTCTAACTTGCTGCAGCTCAGAGACAGTGAAGAAAGCATCCACAGCACAGGATCCCAATTAAGGATTTCCTATAAATGCTGTTTATTTGATAGCTACCTCACATGATAGTGTATATATCGCATATTACAACTCCTTCACAAAATGTCAGAAGAAAATTGTACAAATGACTTTGTTGTTTGTTTATATCACTGAATATGCTGTAATTTACACTTCATCTTCATGGGTTCATTTATTCAAGCAGAAAGAGAGAGGAAGGCAAAGAAGGAGAGGGAGGGAGAAAAACAGCAAGAAAGGAAGAGCAATACAAGAACTCTTGTGTAACTAATTAAAAAAAAATTGGGGGTGTCTTTTTCAGGTAATTATTTACACAAATGAAAAGAAATTATACATCAGTCTTTAATCACACAGTTGTAGAAGGGAGATTATTGAAAGTAACTGTAATTTGGGAACATCATGAGCAGATGCAAAGGTGTGGCACATCACTTCAAAACAATCAAGTCCCAAAGAATCAATCTTCCTTAATGCTGAGCTTTAGTTAGAAAAAAGATACCCAAATTTATGAGGAAAACAGTTCAGGATGTGAATTGATTTAACTGAACATATTGGGGCTATAAAATGTTGATTTCCAGAGTAGAAATTCAGGCACAAGGACAAAGAGCTAGGACTAAAAAAGCCTCTCTAAGGCATCCTGATAGGGATCATCTTGACTTGGAAAGAAAGACAAAGGAACCTTCAAAGTACCTGAGATTCATGCAATGCATCTTGTAATTGAAATAGACCATTAGGGAACTGTTTGGTTCACTGTTACTCCATATTCAAGAATTTTCTGAGGTTTCTTGGGTCAGCTGAGAACAACCTCAAGAGTAAAACTTCCCATTCCTTGCATATATCTCTACTTTCTGGCCTCCTGAAACAAGTCCTGCTTAACATGCAATTTTAAGTCTCACAGGAAAGAATCACTTCTTTGTAAAGTTATATGTATGGAAGCAAGATGATAGACAAATTGTACCTTGCCAGACTTAGCACAAGAAAGGTGTTGGACTCTGAGCTTTAGAAAAAAAGAAAAGCATATTTAGATTTGCATAGACCAGCTGTCTTCCTTTTTTTACCCTCTCAGGTTTAACACAGGATGATCAGACAGAAAACACAGGGTAACCTGATGTTCCTGCAGTAGTGAAGTCAATGAAACTTGACCACTGCATAGAGAATCAGGCTGTAACAATATTTAGTCTCCTGTAACTGGTAAACAATCAAGTAAATCATCAAAGGAGCAGAACGGAAATATAAAATAGTTGTAGCAACACATTTGGCCACAGCATTCTGCACCTCAGTGTTTAAGACATTACTATAGGTGTTGTGAAAATACATTGCGCAACTTATTTGAGCATTAGGAGTTTAAGGAAAAGCAGTCTTGAATAGATATTAAATCTCTAAATTTAGAAGTCTGGAAAGCAAACTAAAATGTATAAATGCTGCATATAATTTTAAATTTTTATTGTGGCCACCTCAACAGATAATTACAACTGAACTGCTTTATCCTAGGACAAAGAAGAAATTTCCATTCTACAATCACGTAGGATGGTGGCTGCAAAATGCACAGAAGAATAACTCCAAGATACACGGTTAGTTTCACAAAACAGCAGCAAGTAGACATGATGATATTTTTCCCCAAAACACAGGAAAGCAGATCTTGCCCTTTGTTTTTTGTTTGTTTGTTTGGTTGGTTGGTTGGTTGGTTGGTTTGGTTTGGTTTGGTTTGGTTTTTTTTGTTTTGTATCGCTGATGTTTCTGGAACACACTTTGCTAGTCTATTTTAAAAATTGCTAAATTCTCCTAATATAAGTGATTAGAATGGAAATTCATTCAGCTAGTCCAACCCTACATATCTAGTAAACTCATTTTTTAAGTGGTACACTATGAACAAGAGCCCACTTCACACAATCAGTATTTTCAGAGTCCCACATCTCAGTCTAATCATAACCAGATTTTTTGAGTGACAGTATTCACTGTATTTTAGTTTATCCCTGTTACATCCCACACACCACTTTTGAAGTCTCAAATATTTTAGAGGTGTTGAAGTAAAGACTGCAAACATAATTCAGAAACAGAGGAAGTGTTTTATCTGTCTGTTCCTGTGCTAACACATACTAAAATATTTTTCTATCCTTATTGCACTCTCAAAGACTCACTAGGAGAGCTATGCTGGAATACAGACAAGTTCAAGAAAATGGCAAAATCAGAAATCTTTCAAAATTATGAATAGAAGAATTCTTTCTCTAGCTTAATTAATAAAATATAAGCATGTGTATCATTTTCGGAATTACTTGTAAGAAACTTCTGTATAGCCCATCTAGGCTTCTCTCTAGAAGTTGCAAAATTAACAAGCTGAAAAATTAAACTAAAACTAAAATCCAGTTATGATTTTGCACTGTAGTAAGTTTCACTTAATATTTAGAACATGCTAAATATACTTTTCAGGGTATTCCAATGTACAGGAGGTATTTTTGGGGGGTAACCAAGTCTCATAGTGTAGGTTATGATCTTAGGTGGACAGTACAACACCACTGCAGCAAATGTCGTTAGCAGATTGATTATTTTTTCCAGTGTTTGAAAACTCTGAGAGGAGGGAATTGTATCAGATCTGTGTGCTCTAACAGTCTAAAAATAAGACTCTACTCAGTCTGTGTTTTAAGCTTTTCATTAGATCCAAATCCCAGGCTTCTTTCTGAAAATTAAATGAAGGAAATTTGAAACAGGGACAACCCATTCTTGTCTTCAACAAGGTAAAGTGAAAAGTGTGTTTATTCACTCTTCTAGTTATATAATTTTAACTTGATTAAGTTGAGTAAAAAGTTCACTGACTCTTTGATAGGATACTTTTGATAAGGTAAAAAAAAAATTAAAACTGTGCAAGCCAGTTACTATTCATCTAATACATTTTCCACTACCTGTTGCCATTTTGGTTTTTCAAA
>WBMY01017014.1:125790-135830 GCA_013397315.1 Donacobius atricapilla
AAAAAAGGAAAACCAAGCATTACTTGTTTTTATGGTCAATATCACATCCTTGTCCACATGCCTTCTTAAGTGTTTCACTGAGGGGTCTCACTACAAACTGAGTCTTCCTCAGAAGTTTGTTTGAAGTCACTATGAAAACAAAAAAAGAAGTAAAATAAGTAAAAAGTCTAACTCTCCAAAATAATGCAGAAGTTATCCTGTGAGAGTCAAACATCTGATGTTTTCCATTGATGGTAAATCAACTTTGGCAAAGGATCTTAAAGTTGCATAGAAATTGCTTTTAAAGAACTTTGGTTTTTTTTGTCACTAAGAATCTCTTTAAAACTGCCGGAATTATAGAAAAATTCCAGTATACAGTAAAGAGTTGGTGCAATTAAACTCACATTTCATTCAAACTAAAGTTTAGTATGACTAAGCTTATTCTACTTTTCAGATTCTACTCTTCTACAGATGATGTCTCCACATCTGGTCTTTCAGACCAGAAAGAAAATAGGGTTTTTCCTGCCACTCCAAACCAAGCTTGTGGTAAATACTAGAACAAAGACCAAGAAACCTCTTCTCAACCCAGCGCCTTCCAAACATAAAACATGCCTTCTTCTGCTACTCAGTCAGGCCTGAAACAGAAATTGCCTGATTTGAACAGGAGACTAAAAATGGTTTTTTGACAACAGACATTTTTAAGTAGAAAAGAATGAACATAATGCCAAAAATGAGAATGAAGGAGATGATAGAAATTATGGTTGGCAGTGAGAGGAGCAGAGAAGCCTCAAAATGGTAAGGACAAACCAAAGAATGCTCCAGCCAGAAGATGGCACTCCAAAAGAAACAGTTTGGGAATTATTATGAGCTGAGAGGAAAGGGTAAGTATAAATGGGCTTTTCAGAAACACCAGGCTAAAACCAGCAAGATATACGTGAGAAAAAAATCCAGAAACTTATTCATTCTTTCCTATAGTGCTGCATCTGTAGAACTAGACCAGAAAACCCAAGTCAACAATTCTTACAAGCACTAACAGTTTTGGAGTGACTCCCCTCAGGGCATTCAGTACAACTGGACACTAAACAGCTTGCTTCCAAACAAGGAGTGAGTCTAAACCTGCTTATTTGGAAAGATTATTTCAGATCAGCCATCTTTCCAAAGTTTATAGATTTTAACGAAACAGTTAGATGATCTGTGAATAGTCTATTTTTAATTTTAATCAATAATCTTGCATTTACAAATTCTAAATCAAATATGCCTAAAGACTGAATCAAGGAAATAAAAAAAAAACCAAACCTTAGGAATTAAATGCTGTAGGGGAAAAAAAAAAAAACAAACAACCAAACCAAACAAAAACCAACCAACCCACCAAAAACCCACAACAACAACAAAAAAGCAGACTTATCACTTGATTTAAAATCAGCTGCTACAATTGGGTATAATCCCTATTAACAGTTATTAATTTTTATTCTGTGTACAAGTGACTTGTGCTAAGCAGTCTCATTTAAAATATGGATCACACTCCCACAGGTTGCCAGAGCCTGGATATAAGGTCTGTAGCAGACACTCATGTGCTCTCACCCTTAGAGACACATGGGCACTTTCACATCCAGAGCGGCATATTAATAGTTCCACCCACCACTTTCTCCCAAGTCCCTTCACCTACTCATCAGTTGGTGCAGCTGGGCCATCACACACTCATTCACACACCCACTAGACCTGATTGCTCCAAGCCCTGTTCAATGTGGCATTGAGCATTGCCATTGTTGGAGCGTCCACAGTTTCTAAGGGAAACCTGTTCCAGTGCCTCACCATCTCCACTGCAAAGAATTTCTTCCATACAACTAACACCTCTTTCAGTTTGAGGCCATTCCCCCTTGTCCCATCACTACAGTTGGTTATAAAGAGCCCCTCTCCATCTTCCTGGTAGCCCTCTTCAGATCTATGAGATGCTATGAGATCTCCACTCAGCCTTCTCTTCTTCAAGCTTAACAGCCCCAACTTTCTCAGCCTGTCATCTCTGACAAGAGCCCCGATCATTCTCACAAGTTCCTCTGGACTTGCTCCAACAGTTCCATGTCCTTCTTATGTTGTGTCTTCTTTGTCAGTGGTGGGACAAAGAGTAACGGATACAAATAGAGAACAAATTTATGTTGTATATAAAATTAAGCTCTTTACTGTGAGGGTGGTGAGACACCAGAAAAGGTTGCCAGGGGAGGTTGTCAATACCTCAACCCTGGCTGTGTTCAAGAGCAGATTGAATAAGTCTTTGAGCAACCTGGTCTAGCAGGAGGTATCCCTGCCCATGGCGGGAGGGTTTGGAGCTAGCCAATGTCTAAGATGCTTTCAAATCTCTTAACATTGTTAAGAGATTCTCCCAGAGATGTTAAGAGATTCTCCCAGTGCCTGCATTTTCTTTTCCCTACTTGGGTTGTGTGCCTAGAATACCTGCTATTGAAGATTTAAAACACAGAATTTATTGACAGCTTCAGCCCTTCCCATAATCACAGTCTCCCATTTCATTCCAGAGAGGGCTCACATTATTCTTTATCTTTCTTTTGTTAACAACATACCTGTAGAAGCCCTTCCTCTTGTCTGACGTCCCTGGCCAGACTCAGATCTAAGTGGGTCTTATCTGGGGATAAGCATACCATATGGAAGGCCTCACAGAATTCTAGGTGGAGACATCAGTCAGTCTTTGTTGGGCATTGCCACCACACCATCATAGAAGGCCACCATATTAGTGAGGCACGTCTTGCCTTTAATGATGCTGTGCTGCCTGTCCAGTTCATCTCCTTGTTTCATATGTGCCTTAACGTTGTTCCTATGAGGATGTGTGACATGATCTTCCCAGGCACAGCAGTGACGCTTACTGGTCTGCTGCTCTCTGAGACTGTCCTTCCACAATTTTAAGGATAAGAGTGATTGGATAGATTAAAGATTAAATACTCCTTCTGTCTCCAATGTGAAGATTTTTAGCAAAACACCCTTCTATTTCAGACCTAAAAACTAGTATCGATACAGTTCTGTATACAGAGTTGACTGAAGTGTTACTCGGTGCTTTCTTTATAGCCAATGCCAAAGCAGTCAAATTTGTGTTTCATTCTGCAGCCAATTATGTCTTTATAATGAATTTGAAGACAATGACTTTACAATCAGAAATCAGCTTTCAAAGAGGCATTGCTTTTGCAGGAAATAAATTTCTCACTCTGGAATTCAGTGATTCCAACACACGGAAGTCCCAAAGGTTTTGTTTGCCGGTTAACATAATTAGAGGAAATCTTCGATGCTCCACACATTCTCCACATACACAAAAAGCAGAAATAGTGTTGAATACTACATAATCATTAATAACTTGCCATCTTAGAAATATTTTACCTGGTCTTGTGTATCATGAAAAGTCTGACAAAACTGAGCCTTTTTTTCTCTTCAATACTGACAGATGTGACAGTAATATTTTACTGGTTGTTCTGGAAAATACACAGGAAGTTCAGGACTTCTGTTGTTCTGTTGGGTTTTTTCAAGAAAATAAACTTTTTTACTCATATTCAATTTCCCAGTACCAGGAAAATAAATATGTTTAACAACTACTTAGAAAGGCTGTCCTCCTTGTCTTGAAATAGCAAGACATGCAGCCAATAATGACAAGTACCAATAAAATTTTAACTGTCATAACTTATAAGGACATCCTGTATTTAAAATACTTTGCTAAGCAAGCACTTAGACTGTGCTACCTGAGATGTGACTAAGTTTACATGTACCCAGTATTTAACACTGAAAAATCCTTTTTCCTAAATATGTACAATACTGCCAATTAAATACTGTAACATGTGGAGAACTATAAGCAAAAAATGGAAAAGGTAGTCAGCAAAGAGTTAAGTAGATGGAGAGACAGAATCACGTCCGCCCTTCTCTCACTTCCTGCCACCTTCCTTCCATTATATTAGGATGCAAAGTAATTCAAAAAGTTTCTTTGAAGATTGTAGAGCTCCATTATGAACAGTACTACCACCTTTTTCAAATTATTAGGTTTTCCCAAAACTGGCCAGTATTAGTTATTTCAGAAAAAGTCCTAAGACGGGCTTCAAAAGAAACATAAACACCAACTAGCAGTTTCATAGTGATACATCCTATTAAATTTTTCAGATTTTCTCTCTTACTGTCTTTGCCTCTTTCATTTTTTACTTGTCTGGAATTATCACTTTAACACTGAAATCACCACTGTCTAAAGTTTTCATGAAAGCTTTTTTTCCTCATCAGAACCTATTTGTTCTATAGAAATCAGGATTTCTTTTCATATAACTGCCAGAAGACAATCTTTTATTGTTGTTATTGTTGTTGTTGTTGTTTTATCAGTTTGCAGCATGTTATGTTGGGAAGTAAAACCAAGATTTTCTTCTGGAGTAGATGAGCATTGTGCAGAGGAACACATTAATCTTTTTTCGATTACCCAACCATTCTGGTCTCTTTTTCTTTTATTGTATTACATCAAATGATATTTGGAGCTCATTTTACTTACTCTCCACTGCTTTTACCAAAGCCACTTCAAGAAACTGCCCTTGTTCCAGATCACCTGTTAGTGAATCACTAGTAAAATTGGCTATTAAATGTTACTTCAAATTTTCTCTGTCTAGAGAATCTCATTAGACTTCAGCTGAAGCACCACGCTGATTGTCAAATGTCTTTGCGCATTTATAGTATGGCAGTCATCAACCTCAACAGGTCAGAAAAACAGATAATTTAAGGAATGATTGATCATCTTTTCTTGAAATACCAAATCAGAATACTAATCCTTACTAAGACAATAATTGGCATTTTCTGCCAGTGACCACATGAACCCCCACATTGCTCTTACTGTTACGCTCATTGACCTATTTGAGTAACACCAACCAGTCATGGATCATGATTTGGCTCCAGAAGTTCTTGATCCGCACAAGTTCTAACTCTTAATCACACTGCTTTTGGTCAAATGGTGTTTCAGTGGTCCGCAGACACGAAACATAACTTATGTTACACGCACACAAGCTGCACTTCAATATATATCATGATTTTGCATTCACTTGTGATCATCCATTTAATCACTTTAATTTCTTTCCTGAGATCCAGCTTGGGTTTCTTAGAAAATGACCCTTGAGTCTTTGCACCATTAATTCTGTTCTTATATGACATCATCAAGTTGTTGTCATTTCCTGAATAAAAAATATGCATCTTCTTGGAACAAGATCATTTTTCTCCTCTAACTTTTCAATTCCTACCATGCAGAAGCTAAGCATAATGATTTTACCTACATTTAGGACTCTTAAAAACTTTAGTCAAACCTCATTTTGTGAACAATTCCTATCAATAATATTTATTAGGATTCTTTATCTCTCTTATATACCAAACCAGTTGATGCTAAGAATAGCAGCATTAACTAATTTCTACTCCTAATATGGTTGCCTCTGACTCAGAATGTGTGCACAGAGAATTTAATTTCTCAAATACATATATTCTGTAATATTGCCATCTCCATCTAGCAGATATTTTATTATTTAATGGCCTTATTTTCAATAGAGATGAACGCCTGCATCTTTCCCCAAAGCAGCCCACAGTCATAAAGCGTGTATAGTATCATTTGACTGTGCACCCCCTTCATTTTCTCTTTATCTTAACAGAAATATTAACATACCTCAGCACATTATTTTTGCTCACTGGTATCACCTCATGGTTTTGCATGTAGTTTTTTTTTTTTTTTTTCCTTAGCTATTAAGATTGTCAGTGCTCCCCAGAATGAACCTAATTTCTAGTCTCTGATGTTTCCAGTTTGCTTTTCCTCATTTGCCATCAAGGTTATTTCAGATGAATAAAAACAAGCATTTGCACTTATGTCTGAAAAAACCAAAAGATTTGTTGGTTTGTTTTTTACTTTGCTGCTCCTTACACAGAAAGAGCAGAAGACACAAACCCAAAAACAAGTAAGATATTTTTGGTAATTTTTTAAGTAAGCTGTAGAGAAAGTAGACTATCAAAATTTTAAAGGTAGATTATTCAGTAACATCCAAGAAAATATACACAAAAGAAATAAAGTCTCAACAGGCATACATTACATGACAGCTAAAATCCACATTGCACTGAAATGAAAGTCATGTTTGAGTGAACTCTTATGAAGTGAAATGTCACTTCATACATTTAAGTCCAATTACTTAAATAAATGAGGCTGTAACACTTGTAATGTTAATAATTAGGAACCTTTAATAGGGATATTACACTGTGGGAGAAGAACTTTTGAAATGAGCATAAACAACAGTCCTGTCTTTGTATGCTAACATAATAAAAGTTCCATAAAACTGTTCCTTCTAATTTCAACAGCTTAAGAACTTTTTTAAACATAACACCACCTTTGAACACTGTGGAATACATCAGTAATACATTTCTTCTTAGAGACTATATAAGAAATATGCCAATCTGATTATAAATTAAAGAAAAAATAAAATTCGACAACAAATTTACTCTAAGTTTATCACTTTTTAATTATCAAAGGAGGTTTTCATTTGAAGGTTTTGGTCGGTTTGAGGGTTTTTTTTTTCTTTTTATTTTCCCATGTCAGGGAACTGTTATATTACCAGTCCCAATTTGTGCCTTTAAAAACTTGAAAAGATATTACACAGCTTGGAATAGTTCAACTGTGATGACTGGATCATGACTGTATTGGTTTAAACTGTTCCAACTGACTTCTCAACGTCTTAAGGAAACTCACAGACCTGAAATATTTTTATTGACCTGAAAAGGCTGGGAATTTTTTTCCTCATCTAGAAAGAGTCAGCAGGGTTTAGACAAGATATTCACCTGGAATGACTGCTTTTCAGCCTTTCTTGCTCCAGAATGATTGTGAAAGACTTGTAGCAGCTATGCTCTTAGTCACAGGTAATCTGTTTTGCTGAGCAATGTGCTGTTACACATATTGTCTTCATTTCTAAAAGCACTTTAAGAGTCCATGCATTTATTACAAGGATAAATACTATATGGCATGCACAGCATCTGTTGGGTGAACTATTTGGCACAGAACGTTGATGGTGCTTCAGCATCGGTTTGTTTAGTCTCTTTTGCAGATGTACCACCTCAGACTGCTTCACTAGTGCTACAGATTTCCAAGGAACTATTTTTTCTTAGCCAAAAAAGACCAGTAAAAAAAAATTTATTAGGAACATATGATAAAGACATCATTATCCAGAAATTTCTTAATTTAAAATGATATTTTTTAAACTGGCAGCTGTAGTAAGGGGTTGGGGTTTTCAGTTCTGTTTTTAATGCCACAGGTGAGTGACTTGATGTGAAGAACCAAAAGCAAATTCATAATGTTTTACATTGATTGTGCATACTTTTGTTTCTCATATTTCATCACACTGAGAAAGAGAAACCTAAACTCATTTTCTGAATGAAAGGAGACTTGGGTTCATAGGTTGCTGCCTGACACATCATTTTCTAGGAGGAGATACCAAGGCCCTTGACTGAGCATCAGTCACTAATCAGGTTTTAAGCAGTTAACTTCCTTGGCCCTTCTTGAACTCCTGCTGCTAGAGGTGTTTTAAGTGGGTGTGAACTTAAATTCACTAGAGAGCTGACAAAAGCTTGTCAGAAAAGGACCAAAGGACAATATCTATACTGCTGTAAAATAACCTGGGTTTGTGCCCTATATGTTTTGGATTTACAGCAAATGTCCAGTATTTGTGTTTTAATTTGGAAGAGCTGTCTTTGCAAGCTGCATATGCCTCGCTATCTAAGGTCCTCCCTGTTTAAAATGAATGCATTCAAGAAAAACGTAATTCATTCCTATGGGGTAGTACATTAAATAGTGGCACCATGATTTTCCTAATGTCAGAGAGTAAATGCAAGGGGTTTTGAGGAGTCCAAGACAAATTGTCAAGATCATGGTCTAGAGAAAAAAGTATGTTGGTCATCCTTGAGTCTATCATTTATTCTAGATACTTTGTTCCCCAAAACTAAAAAAGATCTTTTTAATAGATCTTATAATAGATACTATATAAGTTCCACATGCACTCTTACAGTTCCAGTTTTCAGCTGGGAGTGCCCATATCATATCAGAAAGGACTGAAAATTATTTTCTAACAGTTTTTTACTGCTTAAATCAATATAGAAGGAATTGCATTCAGGTAGGGAAGGTTGCTTCGTGGTATAACTTCATGATCATTTGAAGTTATAATCAGTTTCATTACTCCCCCCAGCAAGCAGCTATTACGGGGATTAAACATTTTTTGTATCACATTTAGTGATGAGGATAAGGTACATTTCAGCAGGATAACCTCAAAGGTAAAAAGGCAAAGATTCCTGAATCTTTGATCATGTCTTCCAGAGAAAAAACACCCTGGCCCGGTGTGATCATTCAGCATGTCTGCACAGAGGAATGGTCTCCATATTCTGAGCAAGAGCCACAAAGCAAGTGCAATGTGAGTGAAGTATGTTTGCAACTCTCTACCTCCTCTTGGGTTTTTTCCCAAATAATATCCTAATTCATTTTTTCTTCTGTTGAAAGGGCCTCATATGAAAATGAAACTTTATTATAACCCAAATCTTTCAAATATGTCTGCCTATCCAGATATTAATCTTAGTATGCCATCAGAAACAAAACAAAATAATTTTTCTCTCTGCATCGGTCAAATCTAAAAACAACAACAAAAAATTACATGGTACCTGCTTCATAACCAGCATAATCACTGTTAAAGTATTTGTCAAGAAAAGAGAAACTTCATTTTCTTCTAGGGAAAATGCTGTTCCTAAACATTTATACTGGAACTCAGATTTATATAGCTTAAAATCATTACAATTATCTAGTTATGCTGGTCCAAGTCCTTAATTTTTTTGACTGTGCTTACCTCCATTTACAAGAGCTATGGATTTCACCCAAATATTTTCTCTTTAAATGGGGAAGTTGGAAACTAAACCAGACTAGCTGTAGCAAGCTTTTTAATGAAACTAGTAAGTTTTAATGCAATTAAACTTACGGGGAGACATCTAGAGTGGGAATAGGGAAGGTAACAGGTTAAAAGTTGAAGAAAGAAAACATTAAAGCAAAGCTTGCTTTTTACTTCAGCAGAAATTTAGAGACTTTTTTTTCCAATGTCTGATTTTATTGCTGCTAAAAGGATAAAAAGCAAGCATACTTGAGAAAGGTACATAGAAACAACAGGAAGGCAGGATTCATTATGAGAAATACAGACTTGAAAGCCAATCAGAATAGGTTTTACTGCATAATAGATAAAATAACAGTAATCTTCCCTAAGCTGGTAAAGGCTGCAAAATCACACAATGATTTGACAAGGTATAAAGTTAATTAAAATGAATAATTACTGGAGAAGATGATCCAGAAACCTTTGTCAAAAGAAGGAACTACAGATTAATTTGAGTTGGAATAGAACTTTTACAGATCATCTAATCCAACTCCCCTGCGATGGTCAGGGACATTTGGCCTTGCTAAACTTCACTAGGTTCCCACTAGGGCCCATTTTTCAAGCTTGTCTATGGCCCTCAGGGCGTCTCGTCCTTCCAGGATTTTAACTGTGCCACTCTGCCTGGTGTTGTCAGCAAGCTTGCTGAGGGCGCACTAGATCCCATTTTCTGTCACTAGTGGAAAGATTAAATAGCAGTGGACACGATGCAGGCTCCTTAGGGACACCACTTTACACCAATGACTGTCAGCACACTAAGTCATTGACCTCTACCCTCTGGAAGCAACTGCCCATTTAAGGGACTGAAGCTTCTCTTCCAAGGAAAGGCTGAGAGAGCTGGGCCTGTTCAGCCTCAAGAAGAGATGACTGAGAATTGTCCTCCGGAGTGTCTGTGAGCATCTGAGGGGAGGGTGTCAGAGGATGGATCCAGGCTCTGCTCGGTGGTGCTGAGCAATGTGACAAGAGGCCACTGTCACAAACTGAAGCACAGGAAGTTCCACCTCAGTATGAGGAAGAAATTCTTTACTGTGTGGGTGACCCAGCACTGGAACTGATTTCCTGGAAAGATTTTGGTCTCCCTCACCAGGGATATTCAAGGACTGTCTGGACACAATTCTG
>WBMY01017015.1:0-13984 GCA_013397315.1 Donacobius atricapilla
TGCCTGGGAACACAGAGCCTTGGTCTTGATACAAGAAGGGTTAATTGTAATTTTACTGTTTCTGTGTACTTTTAGCACAGGAACAAGACATGCAGGTCGTGGTTTTCCAGCAAAGATGGTTGTAAGAGAAGACATCTGGCTCACGGGTGCAATGATTGGAAAAGCAAGGACTGAATCTGGGAACTTGGGGTGGGTTTTATGGTAATGGCTAAGTTGTAATACACATGCAGTGACTGTACGTAAGTAACACTTTTAGAATCACATGTCCCTGTAAGGTTCTGAGTTACCATATGTGTGACCTCAAGTGTGAATAAATGATGCCCTCTTAAATGCCAAATTAGTGTTAAGGAGTCTTATTGTTATATTTTGGAGATTTGGTGAGAGCGGGCCCTCACAGAATCAAGGAGTCTACTGTGACACCTCATGGAACCTCATGGAACCAAAATCCTTTTTGCCACAGCTATGTTGAACCAATGGTGCATTGTGATACTGCAGATCAAAGGAGACCATTGGGACACTCTGGAACCTCATGGAATCAAAAGTACATTGTGACAGAGAAAGGCTTCATAGAACCAAGACTCCATTGTGACACCACAAGGCTTTGCTTGAGCTAGGGAACCATTGTTGATAGTGCAGTAACTCATGGAACCAAGGGGCCACTGTGACACACTAGGGCAGCATGGAACCAAGGGGCCACTGTGACACATCAGGGCTGCATGGAATGAAAGGTCCACTGTAAAAACGTGCATCCAAGGAGACCATGGTGACAATGTGGGGCTTTGTGGAACCAAGGGGCCATTCTGGCTCATCAAGGCCTTGTAGAACCAAGGAGGCCTTTGTGACACTGATAAACCTCATGGAACCAAAGTGACCATGTTCTGCTATGGAATCTCATGGAACTAAGGGTCCCTGGTGACACTGCAGAACCAAGGAGACGGTTGGTGGCTGTATTAAAGCTCATGCAACCAGAACTCCATTGTGACACAGCAAGGTCTCATGGAACCAGGCCTCCATTGTTAAACTGTGTGGCCTCATGGAACCAGAAGCTATTTTGACACAGTGTGGCCACATGGAACCAAGAGTCCATTGTTACACTGTGGGGCCCTGTGGAACCAAGAGGACCACAATGACATTGCAAGGCCTCATGGGAACCTGGAGGCCATAATGAGTCTTTGAGGCCTCATTGAACCAAGGGGCTCTGCAGTACACTGTGGGACCAAGGAGACCCTTTTGACATTGTGAGTCCACATGGAAGAAAGGGTCCATTGTGATACTGTGGCACCAAGAAGATCCCTGTGACACTGCAAGGCCTCATGGAAGCAAGGGGCAATTGTGACACTGCAGGATGCTTAGAAATCATGGAGAACATTATGATACTCTGCAGCCTTATGGAACCAAGGGGACCACTATGTCATTGTGCAGATCCATGGAACCAAGGAAACCATTTTGATGCTGCAAGGCCTCATGGAAGCAAGGGACCATTGTGACACTATGGGGCCGCATGGAAACACAGGCCCAATGTGACACAGCAGGGCCCCGTAGAACATAGGATCCAATATGACACCACCATTATGACACTGTGGGGCCCTGTGGATCTAAGGGAACAGGTAACAGGTCTGGTTGGCTTGGCCTGACTGGCTCAACTGACCTCAGTATGTTGAGGGTCTCTTTTCATGTGCCCCTGAAACATTGTGACTCAGTGCATTTCTTTTGATGGAAAAGAACCATCCCTCCTGCCCAGGCACTCATAGCCAGAATTGGTACTTCTCCAAAATTCACTGCATGCAAGGGTTTCTCCCAGTCTAAAGCTGCCAGGACAGGCAGGCCTGACTCGGCTTGGCCTTTGGTGGTCACCTGTATCCTGCCCTGGGAAATACTGGGGCTCTGTGCTTTCCTTCCTATGGGAAAGAACTGGCCTTCTCATGCAGGCCCAAATGGCTGAAATTGGGATTCTTCCCCCAAAATTCCATATATATGAGATACAGAATCCAAGATATGGTCTTAGTTTGGAAAGACAGGTGACTGCTAGGGAGGACAGGGTCTCCCTTGCAATGGAGAATTCAAACCCACTCCATCCAAAATACTTTAATTTCAAATAATAAGTGAGCTCTCAGGCAAAGATACAGGGATAGGAATAAGAGCTCTTTACTAGTATGTACCATAATGCAAACAAACGACTGCAGCATTAATGATAAACAAAACCAAGATCCTCGAGGGCGCTTTTTTTCACAAAGCCCAGGGCAATTTCATCTTGGTGCACCAAACTGGAACAGTGGAAAATCCCAGGCTTGTGGGTGAGATGCATCAGAAGCTCCATCGGTGGTAGCTGGAATAGCAGGGATGTCCTGGCAGAGCAGGGGGAGTGCAGGGCCACAGAGTAGCAAAAAGCCTCAAAGCAGTGCTGAGGAAGAAAAGCCACGGCAGTGGGACAGGGCTGGCCCAGCAGGGCAAGAGGACGCGAGCTCGGAGGTCCTGGGCACATGAGCTGATGACAGTAGATTTCTAAGGGCTGGACCTTGTGGTGACANTGGCCGTTGTGGTGACAGTAAACCCCCCCGCCACAGCAAGCAGTGGCCTAACCAAGCTCTCTCCGATGCTGAGTGCAAGAGGCATGAACTGCCCCCAGCAAAGTCACTTTCCTGCCCCTAAAACTCACGTTATCCCCCCTCTCCTACAGGAACTCCCAGAGACAAAAACAAGTGTAGCCAGGTGCTACAAAACTCCTTTGGCTCCTTTGTTCTTCTTGAGTACCCAGAAGTAGAAAGTAGTTAGTTTCCTGGCAACTTATGGGGAAAAGTTCTATAAGGAAAGAAAAAAAAATCTAACCCCCAAGAGATATTTATCCCCTTGCTCCTAGACAAAAGCTGCCAGGATAGACAGTTCGGGTTGGCCTTGGCCTCTGATGGCTGCTGTTCATCAGCCCCTGAAACACTGGGGCTCCGTGCTTTCCTTGCAGTGGAGACGATGGTGACACTTCAGGGCTTCATGGAACAAAGGGACCCTTGTGACGCTAGGAATTCATGGAACCAAAAGGATCACTGTGGCACTGTTGGGCAACATGGTCCCAAGGGGCCAGTGTGAAGCAGCAGGGTTGTGTGGAACCATGAGTCCATTGCTGGCTTACAGGGCCATTGTGATCCTGCAGGGCACCGTGGATCCATGGAAACCATTGTGGCATTGCAAGGCCCCATGGAATCATGGAGACAATGGTGACCCTGTTGGGCCTCATGGAAGAAAGGGGGTCGATGTGACACCTCAGAAGCAGGGAGAACATTGTGACACTAAAAGGCCTCATGGAACCAAAGGAAGAGTGAACTGGTCCGGCTGGTTTCACTTCCCAGTAGCCACGTGACAAGTCCAGGTGATCTTGGAATGCTGAGGGCTGCATTTCCTCAACCTCTGGAGAACTGGGCGGCCCTGCGCTTTCCTTCCCATGCAAAAGAACCATCTGTCCATCCAGATGCCCACAGCCAAAATTCATACTTCCCAAGAAAAAATCTCTACATGCAAGGGTTCTCCCAGACAAAAGCTGCCAGGACAGAGAGCTCTGTCTGGCCTTGACCTCTGGTGGTCACCTCTCATCTCAAGGAACTCCTGATAAAAGTATTTGAACAGGTTTGACTACTAAAATACCAATGCGTCTCTCATCCTCTGAAAAACTCAGATGCTCTTCAGATCATATGTGTCTTTTTTTTCTCATTGTGTCTTTTTTGCATGAAATATTATTTTCAACAAAAACATTATCTTATCATTTTGCTAGTGATCTGACACAAAACATGTCCTTTACATATGGATCCAGGTCACCTGTAGAAGCAAACACAAGAAAGAATCCAGCAGGAATTACATGTCTCTGCTGCCATCTGTCATATCTCCTCTGCAGCTGGAGGTGCAGACCCAGCATTTAGGAGGGCTCAAGGGGTCACAAGCTCAGCTCCTACACAGACAACCTGTGGACCTTGGGGTGCTTTTCTTGGCCCCTGAACTCTCACAAAGGCTGGGATGGACACAGAAGGTTTCTCTCTTGGCCAGGCTCTCTCAGCCTAGCCCAGCTCCCTCCAAGCTCTGCCAGCTGCCCTCAGCTCTCTGCAGCACCAAGGGCCTCTCCCCAGCACAGCCCAGCCGCCTCTGGCCCCACAGCTCTGCTCAGGCCAGGCTGCTCTGGGCAGGGGCCCCACGGCCTCAGCCCCTCGCAAGGGCACAGCAGCAGCTGCAGCTCAGAGAGGGCTCAGCCCCAGCCATGGGGAAGGTGCTGGGCCAAGGCAAAAGGAGGCTCCCTGTGTGCCCTGCTGCCCTCTCCCTGAGGTGCTGAGAGCTCTGCAGCCCCTCCTGCCATCCCATCTGCCCAGGCCAGCACAACAGCCCCGGCCATGGGGCCCTCAGGAGCTGCTCCTGCTCCAGGCCCAGGGCCCATCCCAAAGCTGGGGCAGCCAGAAAGCTGTGCCCATTTCTGTTCATTGCTGCTCTGATGAGGATGGATCCTCAACCACTTCGAGGTTGCTGATGAATTTTACTTTTCCAGAGGCCTCCTCTTTCTTGTGTTCTTTAGTTGAAAAATTCAGTGAGAAAAGCTCATAAAAAGTTGTTCAAAGCAGGCAAACAAGACATGCCCCTGGGAAAAAAAGTAACTTTTCAATTCTTCTGTGGTCAATTAGACAGATTTCAGAAGTTCAGAAAACTTCTCAGGATCTCAAAGTCAGATTGAAGCACTGAACTTCCATGAAGTTTTAGTGGGTCCCACAAAGAAGCACAGCTGAGAAAGTGTCCCCAGGTTCCAGTGTGAGAAGAAGACTGCAGGCTGTGATGACAGGTAGGGACAAAGAAAGAAAAGGTGTCTCTGATGCTGACCAAACCTGGATGTGTTTCAGGATGCAAAGGGCCAAGGCCTGAGCCCCAGCCCCTGGCAAGGCACATCCTGTCCCTCCCTCCTTGCTCAGGGCCCTTCCCAGGGCACTGGGATGTGGGGATGTGCAATGCCAAAGGCAGCACCATGGGGCAGCCCCTGCGAGGCTGCTGAGCAGGGACAAGGAGGCAATGAGGCCCCAGGCCTGCAAGGGTCACTTGTCCCCTCCTCATGGCTCAGGCCCAGGGCCAGCAGCCATGGCCAAAGTGCTGCAGGAGTTAGCTCTTGGAACCAGGGGGGCATTGTGACACACTGGAGCTGCATGGAATAAAAAGTTCCACCGCGACAATGCGGTTTCAGGAGACCACGGTGACACTGTGTGGCATCGTGGAACCAAAGGGGCCATTCTGGCCTAGCGAGGCCTTGTAGAACCAAGGAGGCCATTGTGACACTGTTGAACCTCACATAACCAAAGGGACCATGTTATACTGTGGGACCTCATTGAACCTAGGGTCTGTGGTGACACTGCGGAAACAAGGAGACTGTTGGTGGCAGTACGAAAGCTCATGGAACCAGAACTCCATTGCATCACAGCATGGCCTCATGGAACCAAGGGACCATTACGACGCTGTTGGGCCTCATGGAACCACAAGTTATTATGCCACAGCACGGCCTTATGGAGCCAAGGGGCCATTGTGACCAAGGATCCTCATGAAATCAAGAGTCCATTGTTACATTCTGGAGCCCTGTGGAACCAATGGGACCACAGTGACATTGCGTGGCCACATGGAACAATGGACACTATTCTGACACTTTGGGATGCACCAGAACCAAGGGGCCGTTATAGCATGGCAGGGCCTCGAGGAATCAAGGGGACTACAGTGAACACTGTGGGTCTCCATGGGATGAAGGGTCCACTCTGACGCCGTGGAACCAAGGACACTATTGTGAAACTAAGGGGCATCATGGAACCAAAGGTCCATTGTGACTCAGCAGGGCCTCATGAAACCCCAAGAGGCCCTTGGTGCTGCAGAGAGTTCAGGGCAGCTGGCAGAGCTTGGAGGGAGCTGGGCTGGGCTGAGAGAGCCTGGCCAAGAGAGAAAACATCAGTGTCCATCTTAGCCTGTGTGACCGTGGAGGGGAGAAGAAAAGCACCCCAGAGACCACAAGTTCTCTGTGTAGGAGCTGAGCTTGTGATCCCTTGAACCCCCCCAACTTCTAGGGCTGCACCTCCAGCTGCAGAGGAGATGTGACCAATGGCAGCACAGACAAAGACTTCCTGTTGGATTCTTTCTTGTGTTTGCTTATACAGATGAACTGAAACCATATACAGAGGAGGTGTTTTGTGTCAGATAACACTGAAAGAGGGATAAGAATAATATTTTTAGCTGAAAATAATATTTCATGCAAAAAATACACAATAAGAAAAAACTCCATAACAATAGAAGAGCATCATTTTTTCAGCAAATGATACGCTCATTGATGTTGCAGTAGTCAAACTGGTTCAAATCNTGATGTTGCAGTAGTCAAACTGCTTCAAAGCCTTTCCTGAGGGCTTTCTTGAGATGACAGATGACCATCAGAGGCCAAGGCCAGCCAGAGCTCTCTGTTCTGGCAGCTTTTGTCTGGGAGAAACCCTTCCATACAGTGAGTCCTGGAGAAGTACCAATTTTGCCCATGGGTGCCTTTGCACAAGAGACAGTTTTATTCCATAGTAAGGAAAGCCCAGAGCCTCAGTGTTTGAAGGCAGGTGAGACCCAGCTCTCAGAAAGACATGGTCAGTCAGACTTGTTGGTAATGACAGCTTTTGTCTGGGAGCAATCCCTGGATATTGGGAAGTTTGGAGGGGGAATTCCATTTTGACCATGGATACTTAAATGAGAAGGGCAGTTCTTTTCCATTTGAAGGAAAGAGCCCCAGTGTTTGAGGTGTACATGAAAAAGGACCCTCATCATGCCAAGGTCTGTTGGATCAGTCAGGCCAAGCCAACCAGACCTGTTACCTGTTCCCCTGCATCCATGGGGCCCCACAGTTTCATAGTAGCCCCTTATTTCCATGGGGCCTTGCAATGTCAGAATGGTCGTGTAATATTGGATCCTTTGATCCATGAGGCCCAGATGGGTCACACTGGCCACTTGTTTCCATGAAGCTCCACAGTGTCACAATGGTCCTTTGCTTCCGTAAGGCCGTGCAGTGTCACAGGGGTCTCTTTGGTACCACAATATCACAATGGACCCTTGGTTCCATGGAGACTCACAATGTCAGAAGAGTCTCATTGGTTCCATGACCTCCTGCAGAGCCCCTTGATTCAAAGAGGCTTCAAAGCATCATAATGGTCTCCAGGATTCCACAAGGTCCTGCAATGTGACAATGGACTTGTGGTTCCATGAGGCCCTGCACTGTGACATGAATCCTTGGTTTCATGGGGCCTTATAGAGTCGCAATGGTCCCCTTTCTTCAGTGGTGCTGCACAGTGTGACAGCTGCCCCTTGGCCAGCCAAGACTCCATAGTGTCACAATGGTTCCTTGCTTCCACAAGGCCTTGTAGTGTCACAATAGACTCCATGATTCCATAAGGCCTTGCAGTGTCACAACAGATCACTGGTTTTATTGAGCCCCACAGTGTAACTGTGGTCCCCTGGCTCCACAAGGCTCGGAAGAGCCACAATGGCCCTTGGGTTTCCCAGGGCCCCAAGGTGTACAAATGGCCTCCATGGTTTCATGAGGCCCTGCTGAGTCACAATGGACCTTTGGTTCATGATGCCCCATAGTGTCACAATGGTATCCTTGGTTCTATGGTGTCAGAATGGACCCTTCATTCCATGGAGACTCACAGTGTTCACTGTAGTCCCCTTGATTCCTCAAGGCCCTGCCATGCTATAATGGCCCCTTGGTTCTGGTGCATCCCAAAGTGTCAGAATAGTCTCCATAGTTCCATGTGGCCACGCAATGTCACTGTGGTCCCGTTGGTTCCACAGGGCTCCAGAGTGTGACAATGGACTCTGGGTTCCATGAGGTTCCTCAGTCACAATGGTCCCTGTGCTCCATATGGCCAAGCTTTGTCACAATGACTCATGGTTCCATGAGGCCCACTCAGTCTAACAACGAATCCTTGGTTCCATGAGGCCATGCTGTGATGCAATGGAGTTCTGGTTCCATGAGCTTTCATAATGCCACCAACATTCTCTTTGGCTCCGCAGTGTCATCATGGACCCTTGGTTCTACAAGGCCTTGCTGTGTCAGAGTGGCCCCTTGGTTCCAAGAGGTTTCTCAGTATCCCAATGGTCTCCTTGGAGCCACAGTATCACAATGGACCATTGATTCAATGTGGCCCAAACGCGCCGTTATGGATTTTGGTTCCATGGGGTACCACTGTATCAAAATACACCCTTTATTCCATGAGATTACAGTGTTACAGTAGACTCCTTGGCTCTGGGAGGGCCCAATCATCACCAAATCTCCAAAATATCTGAATAAGACTCCTTAATAATAATTTTATTTGTGAGATGGTATCATTTGTTCAGTTAAGAGGTCTAGTGAGGGATAACTAATAACCTTACGTGGACATGCAGTTCTACCAGTGTGTTGCTTACATACAGTGGCTAAATACACATTACAATTTACCCTTTTCCATAAAACCCNATCCCCACGTGTCATCATTGCCTGCACTGTTCTGCTCACATTGGACCCTCGGGACATATTTTCAGTTGTGTCCCTCAGTGGGACCCATTAAAACTTCACTAAACTTCAGTGTTTCAATTAAACTTTGAGTTCTTGAGGAGCTTTTTGAACACACTTTTAGGGACTGAGTCTAATGTAAACAACACCAAATCCACAGGAGGATCATTGAAGTGCTGGTGCTGTGTCTGTCCTGCTGAGCTNGACAGGAAAAATGCAATTAACCCTTTTGGCATCAAGGCCAAGGCTTTGTGTCCCCAGGCAGAGGCAGGCAGGACGCAGAGCTGTCAGGAAAGGAAGGGGCCAGCCAGGTGGGGCACCCGGGGGATGACGACAGCCTGCAGGAACAGAGGCACAGGGCATGGACACCGTAGGACAGCCTGGGCTGCACAGGGCACAGGGATGGGCAGCAGCTGCAAGGCCCTGACAGAGCCAACTCCTGCAGCACTTTGGCCATGGCTGCTGGCCCTGGGCCTGAGCCATGAGGCGGGGACAAGTGACCCTTGCAGGCCTGGGGCCTCATTGCCTCCTTGTCCCTGCTCAGCAGCCTGGCAGGGGCTGCCCCATGGTGCTGCCCTTGGCATTGCACATCCCCACATCCCAGTGCCCTGGGAAGAGCCCTGAGCAAGGAGGGAGGGACAGGATGTGCCTTGCCAGGGGCTGGGGCTCAGGCATTCCTGAAAAACATCCAGGTTTGATCAGCATCAGAGACATCTTTGCCCTGGTTTATCCCCACCTGTCATCATTGCCTGCACTGTTCTGCTCACATTGGACCCTCGGGACATATTTTCAGTTGTGTCCCTCAGTGGGACCCATTAAAACTTCACTAAACTTCAGTGTTTCAATTAAACTTTGAGTTCTTGAGGAGCTTTTTGAACACACTTTTAGGGACTGAGTCTAATGTAAACAACACCAAATCCACAGGAGGATCATTGAAGTGCTGGTGCTGTGTCTGTCCTGCTGAGCTGGGCCAGGTTCCTAGAGCAGAGGCAGCTCCTGGACACCAAGAAAAGTTTCAAAAAGTCATCTCTCCTGAGGAGAAATTCTCCTTCAGACAGGGCACCTGTGTTATTTGAAATGGAGACTCAGAATTAAAGTTTACAGTGGCATAACATCCTTTTCTCTTCCTTACTGTCTAATTGCTAACCCTCTCTTTTTGTTTGTTTTGGTTTAGTTTTGCTTTTAAAAGTATTGAGCATCATTCTCTTACATGGAGTATTAGCTTTTGCACTAATGCTAATTGATATTTACACCTATGTAACTTATGCCTCTGAAATACTAACTTTTAAATACAATACACATGTTCCACCCTCAAATAAACACAGTGAACTGAATAATAGCACTAATCTGTCTCTCACTCCCACTGCTGCTTTAGAAAATTCTCTTATTCTTTTTTTAGTTTTTGTTGTTTTGTCTTCCTCAATTTCAGTTCTTCTGTCAGCTGAAGCAATATCTCTGCCTGCTGTTTCCTTCTGTCTTGTGTTCTTTTCGTAACTTCCTCTTGTGCAGTTCTGTACTCATTTTCATAACGTTTTTTCTCTTTGAGTTTGGTCACCTCCTTTTTTTGTTTTTTTTTCTATTAGTTGGTCACTCCAAGCTTTTCTTACATTCTTTGTGCAGCTCTGACTCTGCCTCTCAGAGCTCTGCTGCCCTTCTAGCTATGCCATGCTGCTGCGAACACTGGAACGTGCCACCCCAGGATCCCGCAAACTGCAGCCATACTTTGGGGTTGGTGTCTCATAAGTCATCCAAACTCTTAGGCTTTCAGGTCTACCTACATTGCTTTTTGGCTCTCAGGTCCTCCTAGCTGCAACTGGTCTAGATTTTTAGGCTATCAGGGTCTCACGTCTGCCTGTTCTGCTCTTCAGCCTCCTGGTCCACCTGGCTTATTCTGGCTGGGCTCCACCATCTTACTGCTCTTAGGTCTGCAGTCATCTACCAGGATCACGTCAGGGTCACCATTCATTGTCACCCGGTCCTCATAGGGGGCACCAGTTGATGGCGGAGTCATGACTGATGCAGGCGTCAGTCCCTAATTATCTAAAAACTCCACACCTTTCTCTCTGTAGCTGATCCACGGCTCCACACAGCCTTCTACTCCTTCTCTCTCCCTCCTCTCTTCCTTCTGCAGGACTGGCTAACTCTTTCCTGTCCCTTGCAGGACCACCTGACCCTGTCTGTCCCTCACACACCTCCTTGACCCTTCTTCCACACAGTGCAGCCTGCAGACTCCAACTGACTCTCAACCAGCTAACCTGTTGTTTTATAACACTCATTCTTATTGGACATAGCTGTGTTCTATTAAGGACAAGGCTGTTCCCACTCTAGGTAATTAGTACAGCTGCAATTTATCAGGGGCATGATTGCCTTCAGCACTATCTCTATTCTCTTTACAATCCATCCTCCCACACCAAGGAGAATCTGCGTACAGTAGGGAACCTCATGGAGCCAAGGGGCCATTGTGGCACAGCAAGGCCTTGTGGAACCAAAAAGACGGTGGTGACACTATGAAACCTCATGGAAATACAGGTCCATTGTTACACAGCAGGGCCACAGAACCAAGGAGTCCATTGTGACACTACAGATCTTCATGGAATCAAGGTGTCCATGTTACACTACTGAACCTCATGGAACCAAGGGGCATTGTGACACTGTGGAACCAAGGAGACTGTTGTCGGCAGTATGAAAGCTCATGGAACTAAAAGTCCATTGTGACATTGTGGGAGTCTCATGGAACCATGGTGACCATTATGACACTTTTGAACCCACTGGAACCAAGGGGCCATTGTGACACTGCTGGGCTTTTTATAACCAAGGGGTCATTGTAGCACGGCCAGACCTGACGAAATCAAGGGGACCATAGTGACATTGTGGTGTAGCAATGTATCTGAACAACTTGGACCATTCTTAGTATCAGCCAAACTGTTTGTAGATAACAAGTGGCCTGCAGTCTTGTTTTCAGGATTCCCAGGAATTCATCAAGGCCACTAAGACAACAACAGGATGAAAGTGGGAATGAAGAGCCTGGGAAACTTCCTGGAAAAAATGCAAAACCTAGATAGGAGAAACAGAGCATGACAATGGACACTTGATCAATTAGGTGTCCTGAATGATGTGTTCCTGCCTTATGAGCAAGTGGCTTGGCCAATCAAGAGACACCTGTATGCATGGACAGTAGAGCTAGAAACTAGAACTAGAGCTGAATGTAAACAATAAGTGGCTTCTGTTGAAATCGTATTAATTCTGTTATTCACTGGCCCATTTTACCTGCACTCTGGGGCTCCATGAAAGCACAGGGACATTCTGACTCTGTGGAACCAAGGATACCATTGCTACATGATTGGGAAATATGGACAAGGAGGCCAGCGTAAACTGGGAGGGGAACCTGCTGAAACTATTATGTCACTTCAAGGCCTTGTGACACCAAAGGGCCATTGTGGAACTGCAGGGCCTCATGGAACCAATGAGACCATTGTGACATTGCACGGCCTCATGGGAGCAAGGGGCCATTGTCACACTCTGGGGCCTTGTAGAGCCAAGGGGCCTTTGTGACACTGTGTGCCACTATGGAACCAAGGAGACCACTGTGACACTACAGGGCTCCATGGAACTAAGAACTCGTAACAGTGAGGAGTCCAATGGAATCAAGGGGCCACTTCAGGGCCCCGTGGAACCAAGGGGCCCTTGTGACACTGCAGGGCCTCACGGAAGTAATGAGACCATTCTGGAATTCTGAGTCCCCATGAAACCAAGGGGCTATTGTGACACCACAGGGCCTCACAGAACCAAGGCGATCATTGTGACACTGCCAGGTATCATGGAAGCAAGGGGCCACTGTGACACTGTGGAGGCAAGGAGTCCATTGTGGTATCACTGGGTCTAATGGAAACAAAGACCTGTTGTGATACTACAGGGCCTCATGGAACCATGGGGCAATTGTGATGCAGAGCCCCATGGAGAACTTGGAACCGGTCTGGCTGGCTTGGTCTCTGGGGGCCACCTGACTGGTCCAGCTGACCTTGGCATGTTGAGGGCTGTTGCCCTGATTTTTTCAGCCTTCTCTTCTGTTTCTCAGTTTCATGTTTTGGGTTCTTTCTCACACTCCGGTATGTAAACACCGGCGAATGTTTATCATAACTTCAAAGTAATTTTCATTCTTTGTCTTAGAGATATGGACAGCTGATGGACAGTTGTCTTGACCAATGGGATGGGGAGAGGTGTCAACCTTCTCCCCCAATCCCTGGCCTTTGTAGAAATACTATATATTGGAGTCAGATTCTTTTAAATGAACTGAGTTTAGTTCATGCCTTCTGATCAAAGTGTAAGTGTATGTTTGTGGGAGTGTGATGAACTGTGTCAGAGGACTGCTTCTCATCTGTCCCTGAAACCCTGGAGTTACGTGTATTTCTTGCTGTGGGAAAGAATTCTCCTTCTCCTCCAGGGGTTCATGGCCAAAATTGGGATTCTGCCTCCAAATTTGGTTATATCTAAGGATTGTTTCCATATGAAACCTGCCAAGACAGATAGCTCTGTCTGGCCTTGGCCTCCAGGGGCCACCCCTCATCTGCCTTCAAAACACTGGGTGGGCTGTGCTTTTCTCTCTATGGAAAAAAAAATCTTTCAAGTCCAGGTGTCTATGGCCAAAATTGGGAATCTACCTCCAAAATTCCTTATATCCAAAGATCTCTCTGACAAAAGCTGCCAGGGATGACTAGATGCCCTTGGCTTCCTGAGGGCCAGCTGTCATGTGCCTTTGAAATGTGAGGACTCATTCCAATGGAAAAGAACTGTTCTTCTTGTCCAGGTGCCCATGGACAGAACTGGGATTTGGCCTCTGAAATTCCATCTATCCAAGGATTGCTCCCAGACAAAAATCAGTCAAGACAAACAGGTCTGGCTGGCCTTGGCCTCCTTGGGGCCACCTCTAATCAGCTTTTGAAACACTGGGGATCTGTCCTTTCCTTCCTCTGAACAAGAATTGTCATTCAGGTCCAAACACCCACAGCTGAAATGGAATTCCACCTCCAAAACTCCACATTTATTGAATGGTTGTTTTGAGAAAAAAAAACTTCAAGCACAGACAGATTTGGCTTGCCTTGGTCTCAAGTGAGTGCCTCTCCTCTGCCTTGAAAACCTTGCAGTTTGCTGGTTTCCTTCCTATAGAGAAGAACCATCCTTCTTGTCCAGGTGCCATAGCCTCAAGCATATGTCCACTATATAGGGACAAAGAAGCTCAGTGTTCCATGGAGTGAAGATGGAGGACAAGGGGAAAGAGCCCTGGGAGTGCTTGAAGGGTGGTTTCAGAGATAGGGGATTCACTTGCCATAGCAGAGAACAGCTGGAGAAAGAAAGAATTAATGCCAAGGGCAGCTGGGGAGGCCCAGACTGGACCCAAGGAGAAAAGAAATTTCTGTCCCAGGGCAGGGCTGTGGAGCAACACATCCCCCAGAAGGAGTTCTGAGCAGC
>WBMY01017016.1:0-48208 GCA_013397315.1 Donacobius atricapilla
TGTGCTTGCTTGGCAGGGCCCCGGCGCGGCGCTGAGCCATGGCCACGGGCGGCCGTGCCGCCGAGCCCCCCGCGCTGCAGTTCGCCCCCTTCAGCAGCGCACTGGACGCCGGCTTCTGGCACCAGCTGACCCAGAGGAAACTCAACCAGTACCGCCTGGACGAGAGCCCCAAGGTCATCAAGGGCTACTACTACAATGGTTGGTACAAACTCACCCGGCTTTGTTAGGTCAGCTTCCTCCTGATGCTCCTCCAGCTATCCCGCGTCAGGTGTTTTCTCTCAGGTCGTTTTACCAATGATCTGTGCGTAATTGCGTTGATGGCAAAGATGGGATTTGTGAGAGCCACGTTTTGTAGCTAGTAGATGACAATTAAACAGGAAAATGGGATGATGGCTGTTTTAAATGGCGAGTACCTGAGACAATTTCTGGGTTCATTTCACTGAGCGGGCAATGCCAGTGGCTCTGGGTGTGAGGGGAGCCGTGTTTGCTGAAACTCTAGGAAGCATGGCTGGGAATTTTGAATGTTTCACTGGGTAATTGACATCAACAAAGAACAAACGGAAATAACTGGAGTATTTCAGTTTCAAAGGAGCTTTGTTGCTGTTTTTTTTTTTGTTCAGGTGATCCTTTGGGTTTGCCAGCTCGATTGACACTGGAGTTCAGTGCCTTTGATATGTAAGTACAGGCAGTAATTTACCCTCATTTGGGTGTGAAGACACTTTTCCTGGCATAAAATTGATATATGAGTTAGAGAAACTCTACAGGAGGATAAAGAGCATTTTAATGAACTTTATAACAGTGGAGAGACTGCTTTGAGTCACAAAAAATTAACTCCTTTTGGCTGAATTTAAAATATTCTGAATTCTCAAATTCACTCACTTTCTGCACGTATGTTTACATCAAATACCATTTTTCCCATTTCCTTAGCTTTTTGCATTAGGGAGGCTTTTTAGTCATTTTAGTCCTTCCCTTATAGCTTGAATTAGGAGTTCAAATAGTTTTTACAGTCCTGTCATCTCTTCCAAAGTGTTTATCTGTTATGACTGGAAAAATACCAGGTTTTGAGAACAGTGTTAAGGGAGGCAATGAAATCCATCAGATCTGTAAATTAAGGGAATCCTGCAGGGTTTTTACCTAATTTATCTCAAAAATAAAATGCTGTTTGCAAACAGCAGCTTCTCCGGCTGATGATGTTACAAACTGCAGAAGCTGCTCAATCTTTTGTCTGGTTTGGGTTTCCTTTGGGATGTGTTTTAAACATCAGATTTTAACTAACTGTTCATGTGGGTACAACCCTGACCTCTAACTTCAGCCTGAATTTGTTTGTTCTCAGTGCAAATCCCATTTGTCACAGGTAACTTCTATTTGAACCGAATTTTAAAGCCTCAGTCCCTGACGAAGTGTCACTGTGCTTGGAGAAAAACCCAGATGTGTTTTTGAAGCCACGATGAAGATGTGTGTTTGCACTGGTTGTTGTTCATTAATCCATGTTCATAAAGATGCTTTCATTAGAGGTGGTGTTAATCTTGTTGCTGTCCCAATTATCAGTTGATAATTGAAGCTTACACCATAAGACAGATACTGCTGCTGATGCCTGTGTTAATTCCCAGGGTTTTCCTCCTTTTTTTCAGGAATGCTTCAATACCAGCACGTTGCTGTCCTGCTTTTGGCACATTGTATAACACCAACACCTTTGAGACTTTCAAATCCTGTGATAAGAAATCACTTCTGGACAAGGAAGCAAATGAGGTAAGATTCAAAATCAAACCACAGAGTGTTTCCAGTTCCTTTCTTCCATTTGAAGTGCTTTACTCTCTGCCCTAAATTTGGAAATACTCCAGTCCTGAGTAGCCTCAGGATTTAGCTTGTTCCGGAAGGAAGAGCTTGGTGTTTGCTTTCTACTGTTCTCTACAAGGGAGTAGGACCTAATTTAATTAATGATAATTAATCCTACTTGGAGAACTCCGTCACATTTTTAAGCTTCGCAGTGCTGCACATGGAGCTGCCAGGGATTTGAATTCTGCAGAGCACATTTTTAACTTTTGTCTTCATACCCAAACCCCAGCAGTGCCTAGGTTAAACCTCAGCTTCCTGCAATTTATCTGTGTGACAGGGAGGGGGAAGCTCCACAGCAGCGAGAAGCCTGAGATAAAGTAAGACAAAAATGGGTCAGAGGGGCTGGTCTGCCTGCACTGTCCCCAGTTAATTTAATCTCACGGCCTGGGGAGAGGTGGAAGTCAAATTTAAGATGCTTTACTTCGACCAGTCCTTGATTCCTTTAATTAATTGCCTTAATTAATGAAGTTTTCATGCAGATCTTTGCTCCTAACTAGGAATTCTTGTGGCCTCACAATTCTCTGTTGTCTGACCTTCAAAAATCCTTTCAACACAGATGATAATGGCTAAATTCAGTTAGAAAAGGTCACAGTGAGTGTTTATTTGCCTGCTTTAAAGGCAGCTGGAAGGATTACAGATTTTTGCAGCTGTTCTCATGTTCTCTTGGTGTTTCTCTGCCCTTTTTCTTCCTCCTTGTCCCCAAAATCCGTGGCAGATCTGGGAATCAATCAAATCTGGAGCTGCCCTGGAGAACCCAATGCTCTTGAACAGGTTCCTGCTGCTGACTTTTGCCGTGAGTACAGATAATTTGTGTCTCCTCTTGTAGTGGAAGTAGTTTCTTTTCAGGAGTATTAATATATTTTGTATTAGTTATAGTGCTGCATTAATGTATTTTTATATTATTTTCTACAAATGTGTAAGATTACCTGATGGCCTTACAGATATCAGTAAAAGCGGAGCAGCTGCTTCATGTTTAATAAATTGAAAGTTTTACTAAATGCTCCAGCTACCAAAACCTGAAGGATTGTACACATGTTGTCTGTTTAAATCTTAAGTGAAAACATATACAGAGAATGGAAGTCTTTTGGTATTTTTATGCTCTTCTAAAATCTTTGTGAGGTTAAAGATCCCTGTGGTTCCCATGGTTAAAATCACAAACCTTAATTTTAATCAGTATTACAGAATCGACTTTGATAGATCTCTTTATTATCTAATTTTATGATTTTTTTTCCCCTAGGATTTAAAAAAGTATCATTTCTATTACTGGTTTTGCTACCCTGCCCTCTGCTTCCCAGATGGAATTCATATAACTCAGAAACCTGTGTGTCTTGGGGACAGGTTCTCACTAAATCAGGTACTCAAGATCTTAAATATTGTGAATTCTGCAATACTCAGAACTTCTGTCAGCTTTAAAACTCGGTATTTTTTGTTACCACGAACTGAATTAATTAAACTCCGATTTCTTCTAAAGTCTTCACTTTTTTAAAAATTTCCATGGCGATTTTTTGTTCACCTTTTGTTCCATGATTGTTTAAATTGTCTCAGTTTAGATGCAGATATGGCAAACAATTCATGAAGAGGTGATTATGCTAAGCCATATATTATGTATTTATTTTTGAGAATACATGTTAAGATGCATATAAAAATTAAAGTCAATTTCTAGTTATGTCTATAGCTTTGGTTTTGAAACTCATTTAAAAGAAATCTTCATGAAGGGGCACCCCCTGAGTGAACCAACTCATTAAAATTACAAAACTATAAATAAAATGCATGATCAGACAAGAAAAAGAAGTTGATTTCCTAAGTTTTTAGGAGAAAAGTTAAACAATCTTTAGTTTCTTTCATATCACAGGGCAGAGTTGTTAAAGCTGGTGTTCATTTGTCTTTCCCCTTTCAGGTTCAAGCCCTGCAGAAAGCCTACGATGACCTCTGCCAGGAGCAGGGCGTGACAGCCCTGCCTTATTTTTTGATCAAGTATCACGATAATTCCGTCACGATAGCCCTGCTGAAAAAGTGGGAAAGCTTCTTGCAAGGAGAAAAAGTAATGAGAATTTTATGTCATTTCATATAATTAAATGTTTAACCTGGGAATGGTTTGAAGTTCTAGTGCTGAGCTGGGCACAGTGGTTGTGTCGTGAGGGTGGCTGTAAAGTGATTTTTATGCTGTTTTCCCTTTGATTTGTTCTCTTGCTGGCCTGTGCCCTTTCACTTTTTGATCATCCCCAAACCAGTGCAGAATTTTGGGTTGGGAGCAAGGCTTCAGTGCCTGGGCTTCCCTCATGATTCTGTTTTTAAGGTCCTGAAGGTGCATTTATTGCAGTGAACATCCAGTGTCCCTACAGAGGCCAAACTGAATAAATCTCAAAGCTGCGGCAAAACCTTGAGTAAAACCTGGTTTGACCACGGATTAAATATTTATAAACGTGCAAAACGCGCTTGTAGGCCTGCCCTGTCCAGGATTTTTATTTAAAAATGTCACATAGCCTTTGCGTGACCGTGGATAGACGACTTCTCATGCAGAACAATTTGGTTTGCAGGTGACAGTTGGAGTTTATGATCCTTGTAATTTATCCCAGTATCCAGGGTGGCCACTGAGAAACTTCCTGATCCTGGCAGCTCACAAATGGTACGTGTTTTATTCTTTCCCACAAAGATCAACTCCTGGTTGATATTAAATGAGAGATTTTTATCCCCGTGGCGTTTACCCGAGATTTTGCTTTTTCCCTTCGCGTTATCCACTCAGAGTGATTCTGATTTTGTGCATTCTTCTGGTTTTAACTTCTGCCAGTCACAAATTCCTGTTAATCCTAATCCTCAAGTGGATGCATGCAGCTTCACACCCTGCCAATACCCCCCAGCTCTGGCAAATCTTTTTTAGAATACTCCGTGGGTTTATACAATTAATTAGTGTCAAGTAATAGCAGGCTTACATTTTAAAAATCAGATCTTCTTGGGTTTTCTTCTTGTACACTAAATCTGCGGTTTTGGGGAGAAGATGGGAGGACAAGGCACAGTTTTACACTCTGGGTTTTGAAAGAAAGGATTTGAATTTTCAAATAAATTTGGGTTGCTGTAACAAAACTTTAATGAGATTGCAGTTCCATAGTTTTGAGTGTTATGTCTACACAGCCTCGGGGTTTAGAGGGGTTTAGGCACCAAAATTCTCATTTCTTGTTTAGGGGTTTGAATCATAAGGAGGAAAAATAATATCGATTGAGAACTCAGAGGATCTTGGTGCCACAGCAAAGTCCCAGCGTGTCACCTGATGCTGCTTTTCTGCTTTTTATTCCACTAAATCTGCGGTTTGTCCAGAGCTGGATAAATGCAAGGCCAGGCTTGCTTTGGAGCCGTTTCACCCCAAACCAGTCATTTTCTTACACTTGAGGGATTATTTCTCTTTCCACGCCTGATAATGACAACAATATTCAGTTCCTAGACAGAAAGCCTCATTCAGAGCCTGCAGAGCACTAAACCTGTGTGAAATGCTGGTTCAAACAAGTCCCTTTTCTGTTAAAGAAGTTGCGTCTGTCTCTGTTTATCTTCCCTTTACCTGGCAGGGGCAGTGTTGTGCAGAGGGTTGAGGTGCTCTGCTTCAGAGACAGGACCATGCAAGGGCTGAGGGACATCACACACAGCATCATCTTTGAAATCAGTCTGCCACAGACACCCCTGGGCCCAGGTAATCCATTCAAAACTGGTTTTCCCTTTTTTTTTAAATTCGAAACATTTTTTCCCCCCTTTTTTTTTATTCAAAACATTTTCCTCCCTTTTTTTTCCCCATCTTAGTCACTGCTGACATGGCAAAATAAGTTACAAAATGGGTATTTATGCTGAGTTACTTCAAATGGATTTTAGATTGCTTGATTTTCTGTTAAATGTCTCTAAAGGAGATGGTTCTCTTTTTTTTGACAAAGAAAGAAGAGGGAATGTTCTCTCTTATTTTTTTCCTCCTGTAATTGTGTTTCTAATTGAAATGCAAGAACAGTCCTGCTGGTGCCATAGAAAATACAATAAAACAGCAATTTGTCTCATTTTTTTCTTGTTGAATTTGTGTACAGTCCCTCAGGTAAAAAGTGGTAGTGAATTTATGGAATGCAGAATTTCTGGGGAATTTCTGGAATGATAAAAACCTGCCCCAGAGTGGAACTGTTCCTTTAATCCCACAGTGACACATCCAGGTGTATTTTAAAGCAATGAAATGTTTAAAGATAATCTCAGATTTAATTTGTAGGTATAGGACAGTATCACAAAATTTCTCTCCCTCAGGCAAAAAATCACCTATTCTTCTCATGTCATGGTTGCAAATTATTTCATTATATATAATTAAAATATATAATTCTGCACTGAATTTTCAGACAGGGTTTAGGGACCGTGAAATGATGAGTGAAATTGGTAAAATTTACTGAATTTTGAATTTACTGAGCTTGACATTAAAGATCTGAAGGGGAATGATGCCAGCTCTGTGCTGGGTTTGAAGCTGAGCAGGCAAAAGCAGCCCAGGGGACACCTGAGAGCAAGGAAATTCTCCAGGACCTTTCAGGTGATGTAAAAAGCAAAATTTGTAAAGCAGGGCAGGTTTAAAATAAGGTTTTTTTTCCAGCACTGTTAAGTCCAACAAAATTTCTTTTTTCTTTCCTGCAATATTAAGGTTTTCCTTCTTTCTTTCCTTTGGGTTTTTTTTGGGTTTTGTTTTTGGGTTTTTTTTTTGGTTTTGTTTTGGGGGTTTTTTGGGGGTTGTTGTTGTTGTTGTGGGGTTTTTTTGTGTGTTTTGTTTTATTGGGGGTTTTTTGCTTGTTTTTGGGGGGGTTGTTTATTTGTTTTTTTGTGTTTTAAATATTTCAAACAGGTTGTCCAAAAGCTGTCGGATGGGAGAAAAACCAGAAGGGAGGCATGGGGCCGAGGATGGTGAATCTCAGTGAATGCATGGATCCAAAAAGGTTTGGTTTTTATCTTTTAAATTCCCATCCTTGTCTTTACTTGGGTGAAAACCATAGCAAATTAAAATGTGAACTAGGTAAGAACGTGCAGTAAAACATACACTGGGTATTGTTTGGAGTCTCCTTTTGGAGGTGAGGACCTTCACAGAGCAGTGCACTGCCTGCAGCAGAAATCTTGGCAATTTTGGCCTCTGGTTGAAAATTCGGAATGCATTTATTTAAAACGGAGTGAAATGTAGGTCCGGGTGTTATGGGCCTGTGGTAATTTCATGGAATTCTCTGACCTGCAGGGTGGCAATGAAAATAAACATGTGGGAAAGCTCATCCTTTGGGATTTGCCAGAGTGGGACAGGAAAGAGCTCAGGGAATGGGACTTTAATAATAAACTTCTAACGTTCTGGACATAATTTCTGGGCAATGGATTGAAAAGGAGGTTCCAGAGTGTCTGCATCTGTGTCCTTGCCTTGGAAAAACGTCCTGCTCTGATGGTCCAGGTTCCCATTTTGCCCATCAAGCAAAGCCTTTTTGTCAAGCATTTGTGGAAATTCTCAGTGTATTCACAGATACTCAATAAAGTTCATCTCAGGGCTCTTAATTCTTGAGGTAACTTGACCTTCTTTAGTTTAAATGATCTAAGTGCTTCCCACAGAGGTGCTGGTAAAAAAGCCGGCCGTGCCCATTGCTGCTTCAATCCTTGTTGCACAAATAATTTACAGGGTGCTGAAGAGATTTGATTTATGATGTGTAAGGGAATGAAACTCGCAGGAATCTTAAAACCTGTGGTGGCCTGGCTTGGTGCAAGTTTTAGCACCCCGTGTTCTGATGGATATAAAGATCTGCCCCTTGCTTGAGCACAGATTTCCTGCTTCATTTTCCTTCTCAAACTTCCACAGAGAACTGCCCCCATGCTTTGGGGTCCCAGTGGAATATTGCATGTTAAGGGCAGGTGGAACTGGCTACAGGAAACCAGGTAGTTTAAAAAAGAAACAAAAATTTATGGACAAATTATCTGTCTTAGCGCTCAGCTTAACAGGAATCTTGGCTGAGACACCGTTTTTGTTTTCATGCTTGCATCAATTTCATTACTAAAGTTCTAGTTTGGGATTGTTACTTTTTCAGAAGCCGTTGTCTTCGTTATTACCTCTGTGTTAAATTGCTGAATTCTTTTTCTCCTTTAAAAAAAACCTTTAAAATTAACTCTTTCGTCTGAACTACCAGAAATTGCTTTGCTGGAGGAGCACAGGAGGGCTCAGAAGTTGTTATTTATTCTGTGGCACAGGTTGGCAGAATCATCTGTGGATCTTAATTTGAAGTTGATGTGCTGGAGGTTGGTGCCTACTCTGGATTTGGAGAAGATTGTGGCTGCCAAGTGTCTGCTGCTGGGAGCTGGCACCCTGGGCTGTAGTGTTGCGAGGACCTTGATGGTAAATCCTTCCTCTTACAAATTATCTCCTGTTTCTCATAAATTCTCTATTTCTTTATTTTTTTTGTCCAGCTGCCGTGACACACAAGAGACAAGTTGCATTCTCTGCATCAAAATGCACAGTTAATTAGTTATAAACTGCAGGGAAGAGGTGAGAGCTGTAGGTAATGGAATTAAATCACTAATGCCCTGCTAATACGAGATAGTAAGGAAACCTTGGCAGAATATTTTTGATTTATATTAAAAAAGAAATTCTGGACCAGATGATCAGGCTGAAAATTCACAGTGAAGCACTTGAAATAACTGTGTTGCTAATTCCTTTCAGGGATGTTCACTCCATTCCACTGAATTCAGCAGGGTTTGAGGGATTTCTGTTTAAATGCTATACTTGGACCAACCAAATTTTCTTATTTCAGTTGCTTCAAATAACTGCGAAAGCTTTTGAAGCTTAAAAAAAGTGGACAAGACTCAACGTCGAGCGTGGGGCATTCCTCAAAAAGATTTCCCGAGGCTGTTGTAATCATCTTTATTAAATCCTGCTCTCCTTTAGGGCTGGGGGGTGAGGAAAATCACTTTTGTGGACAATGCAAAGATCTCCTACTCCAACCCCGTGCGGCAGCCGCTCTACGAGTTCGAGGATTGCCTGGGTGGGGGCAAGCCCAAGGCTCTGGCAGCAGCAGAAAGGCTGCAGAAAATCTTCCCAGGAGTGGTAAGAGCATTATTTCCTTCTTTCTATCACTAAGGGAAGAAAAAAAATTAAAAAAAAGACTTGAAATTGCTATTCTAAGTTCTCGTAGTTAAACGTTAAAAGCCCTAAGGAGGGGCTCTGTTGGTTACTGAAATGTTTTACTTCAAATCTCTGTTCCTTTATGGAGGAACCCCTCTAACGTTTTTGAGGGAAATATTTGTAGCAATGAAATATGATTAAGGCTCATGAAGCCATCTTGTAGCTTATTGATAGTGTAGCGAATTTTTCCTTTCTAGGATGTCCTAAGGAAATTTGAGTAACGCCAGGTCAGACATATTAACTCCGGGAGCAGGTCTTGCGGGAAGTAATAAATGTATTTTTGAGATTTCCTATTATGTTTTAGATCCCAAATTTGCAATCTTCTCTGAACTGATTTTCTGCATTAGAAGGTAACAGCTTAGTTTTTAACTTCCAGCAAAGGGAACATATAGTCACCTTTTTTTAATGTCATTCTAATATTTTATCAGATGGTAACTAATTATTTTGGATAATTTGGAGACATTTTAAAACCTTTCGTGGATTGCTGAGATTTTGGGATTCTGTGGAATGAACAAGATCTTTCTTTGGGGATATATATGGACATTTACTCCTTAAAATAACACAAAAGTGTCCTTTGAGCTCTTTTTGCCATTGTTTGGCTGCCAGAGTGCACCTTTGGCTGGTGACTGTCGTCTTTTTGTGAGGGGCAGTTACTCAAATAAAATTGTTGAAGCTGCCAGACTTGTATTCCTACAGCCACAATACCTGGATTGAGCTTTTTTTTTTTTTAATTCTGGTAGGATTTTAGTATTTACAACCTCACTGACTATTTTTGGGTGCAGCTAATGGCCAGCTTATTTATTTTAATTAAAACTAAGCAAAAAATTGCCCTCCTGAGTGACCAGCAGTGTCAGTTGGGCTGATGTAATCAATCAGCACTTTGCAGCAGAGTGATGAGTTAGCCATGGATGATGCTTTACTCAGGCACAGATGGGATTCAGTTTTATATTCCTACCACAGCCTTTTGGAGGAGATAATGACCCTGAAATTAAAGCCTGCCCCAGTAATTTCCTGATGTCTGTGGCCACGGTACAGAGGGCAAAAAAGGTCTATCCTTTGGTATGGTTAATGCAGATCTCACCCACAGTCATTTCTGCAAGCTGCTACTTGGGCCTGGTTCTTTTTATCCTCAGGGATATTTATGTATATTCACCCTTCGGGGGTTTTGGCTCACCTGGATTTCTGAGTTGTGCTGAGAATTAATTGGTCTGTGCAAAAGCAAATTCCACCAGCCTTCCTCTCCTCTCTTCCCATGGGGTTTTCATGTGTGGTTCATCCAGTTTTTACATTTTGGTTTGGGATTTTTCCTGCAGGGAGGCTTTGGCAAGGCTTGTCCTTCTGTAACATAAAAGAGAGCTCCATCCTTCCCTTGCAGCAGATGGCTGGCAGATTGTGCCGACACTTTTCCAAAGGAGTGAATTCATTGTTTGCATTGTGCATGCATTGTGTAGAGGCTTGTTTGGCTCAATATTTGCTCTCAGTATGGCCTGCCCAAGTTAGGGGCTGGAAGAGGGAGATGTTCCTGCCACAGGAGCAAACTCCTCCAGCATCTGCACCGCGCAGGCCTCCAGCTCTGCAGTGACAAGTCTCAGAAGTGCTTTTTGCTGCCTCAGGTTCCCACATGGCCTGGGAATTACAGGGAAATCATCTGAAATCATCAGTCGTGTTCTTCTCCTCAGGAACTGAAAATAAAGAGCAGAGTGTGTGATATTGCACGTGTGTGCCTGGGACTGGGTCAGTATTCAGCAGCAGAAACACAAACTGCAGCCTGGTAAAACGCTGTGTGAAGGGGCTGGAAAGAGAATCCAGGACACGAGTTTTAATCACAGATCACAATCAAGGGGAAATGGGGCTGCTTGGCTTTGGGGTGATGTTTGTAACCCCTGGGATCAGGAGCGGTTCCACTCTGTTCTTGTAGTGATTTGCTAGGCCCGCTGACATTTTCTGAGTCTGTTCTGCATAAATACAGACTGAGAAACTCCAGCGCTGTGCTTCAGGGCACAGCACTGCCACGCAGAGAGGTGGAAAGAGCAGAGCTGAGACTTTCTGAGTCCGTTCTGCATAAACAGACTGAGAACCTCCAGCACTGTGCTTCAGGGCACAGCATTGCCACGCAGAGAGGTGGAAAGAGCAGAGCTGAGAGTCCGTTCTGCATAAATACAGAGTGAGAACCTCCAGCACTGTGCTTTAGGGCACAGCACTGCCATGCAGAGAGGTGGAAAGAGCAGAGCTGAGACTTTCTGAGTCCGTTCTGCATCAATACAGACTGAGAACCTTCAGCACTGTGCTTTAGTTCACAGCACTGCCACACAGAGAGGTGGAAAGAGCAGAGCTGCCGTTCTGGCAAACAAGAATTGAACTCGGACTCTGATTGATATTGAATTTTACACCAATTCCCAAGGTTACCTCCTGAACTCGTGATGTTCTGTCTGCCTCCCCGCAGAGCTCCGAAGGTTACAACATGAGCATCCCCATGCCGGGCCACCCAGTGAATTTCTCTGAGGTGACCATGGCCCAGGCTCAGAAGGACGTGGCCAAGCTGGAGGAGCTCATTGATGCCCACGATGTTGTGTTCCTGCTGATGGACACTCGGGAGAGTCGCTGGCTGCCTGCTGTCATCGCGGCCAGCAAGAGGAAGGTACTGTCCTAACCCCCTCCTTCCCCTTCCTTTCATTCTTCCTTTCTTTTAAATACATTTCTGGCCCTGAATAATGGACTTCAGGTTCTTTATAGCTCAGATGAGCTTCCCTTTGGCAGTGGAGCGATCAGTGTCCCTTTAGTGAGGGCTCCACTGAGTTACAACTTCGGGTTTTGCAACTCCATCAGTTCCTCCTTCATCCTCCTGGCCTTTCTGCAGCTTGCACCTGTGGTCTTCCAGCAGTATTTTGGCTGTTTAAAAGCAGCACAGAAATGACAAAAAGAGCAAATTTGCAAAGCTGGGTGTTGAACTGGGAAGTGCTAGGGCCAGCCTACTCTTCCATGTGTGTGATGGTTGGGAATTTTCGGGAATATATGGAGTTTTGTTGTATATTCTATATGAATCCTGTCTGGATCAGTCGGGCTAGAGTGGTTTTATGATCTCCAGAACTTCCTTCCCACGTTTTCTTAGCCAGCAGTGCCCTTCTACCTTTTTCTTGCAGCATTCAAATAATTTTGAGGGTAAAATCTGAAACTTTTTTTGTGACATTTCTCTGTCGCTTGGTGGTGCAATGTGTCTGCATCACAGTTGGTTGATTTAATAACCTCACTTCGATCTGGGGAGCTGGAATTCACTGTCACTGAAAGAGCACCTCAGGGAAATCTCGAGGTGTCCAAACAAATGCTTGGTGTTTTGTGTTGGTAAACACTCAGTGAGAGCTCTGCTTCAAACGTGATTTTGTGTGGCGCCTGCAGAACTCAAGTACTGCACAGCTTGGTCCTGAGGCTCTCAAAACGGCACACAGAAAAGAAAGAAGATGGTGAGTGATGATTTGTGTAAAATGCACAAAGCCAGCTCCGTGGGTAGCAGTAAGAGTCCTTCTCCCCACTTCATCCTTCAAGTGCCTTGATGATCTTTGCCATTCCTGCAGTCCTCAGGGAAACCAAGCCCTCAAAGGCTAAATCCTCACGTCAGATGTTCAGTCTCTGTTCCTGCTGAGCACTGGCACTTGGGAGAATTTGCTTGGTTTTCCTTTTTGTTAATCCATGCCAAACGATGATTTTCCCTTTGTCTCTTGTACTTTTCTATTGTCTCTTTATAAAAACCAGATGATTTTTTTAATTAAGGCTCAATCAGAATGAAATAGTTACCTGCCAGTAAACTGAGAAGACAGAAACAGTTGATTTCAGTGGGAACTGTTTAACAGTATTAATAATTTCTGCTAATACCAGCTCTTACTCATATTTTGGAAGTGGAGCACCATATTCAGGTTTTACAGGTAGATGCAGCGAGAAGATGAAATCTTTTAATTGCTGTAACCCTGGATGGATTCAGCAGCAGGGTTCCACTTCAGGACTGAGGAAAAATAAACTACTCCAAGGCTGAAAGAGAATATGCAGAAATAATTGGAAATAACTGAGAAAGTTGACGAGACTCAAAGCTTGCTAATTAAGATAACTAATTCTTGAGAGAGCTTCCCTCGGAGTTCTTCTTTCAAATAATTCCTGGCTGGAAGAATGGAAAATGAGGAAGTGCTGCTGCACCAGAACTTCCCTCAACAATATCTGCAGATGAAGCATCTTCCTTGATTTACGGCTGCAGTCACGGCTGTGTTGGTATTGTGCTCCGGATTCCTCTGTGCCACGAAGTGGAGAGGAAGGGGGAAATGAGGACAGAGGAGCTGTGCAGCACAGCTGCTCCTGCTCCCCATGGGACTGAGCAGATGCAGATGACGCCCGGAAGTAATCATTAATTGCTTTCCTTACTGAGCAGAAATTGGCTGGGGGAACAGATGGCATTTCAGTGCTTGAAGTTGCTGGTGCTTTTTTGTCCCAAGTCTGTGTGACAGCGAGAGGGAGTCATTCACTGGGATCAGATCGCCCTGAAAGGCACAGAGAAAGACAAGGGCTTGTGACTTTCTGAATCACGCTTTCATTTTGGTTTTGTTTTTTCCTAAGTGCTTAACATCTGGAATTCCGCACCTTTCAGAAACTCTGTTGTTTATGGCTAAGGTGATAAATTTGCAGTTAATTTGTTGCTCATCCTTCTACAGCGTATTGGGTTTTTGGCATTTATACTGAATAAAAACCTCGAGGCTGCTTTTTTTTCCCCCTCCCTTTTTGGCTCACTTAAAACCTGTTGTTCTCTCTTTATTGTTCACAGTTGGTCATCAATGCTGCCTTGGGGTTCGACACTTTTGTTGTTATGAGACACGGCCTAAAGAAACCAAAACAGGCAGAATCTGGTGATTCACGTTTCAGCAACGCCGCTGCTTCTTCAGATCTGCTGGGATCCTCACTCTTCTCCAATATCCCTGGCTATAAACTGGGCTGCTACTTCTGCAACGATGTCGTGGCACCAGGGGATGTGAGTAGAACCTTTTGCAAATGGTGATGATATCTCTTTTGTTGTGACTCGAACTTTTATTCGGTTTTAATGGTGTTCAGTGGAGGGGTCTGCGCTGTGTTGATGTACGTGAGGTAAAGAAACAGCTGATTTTGATTTGGAAGATCACAGATGCCAATTGCACAGCGCTAGAGGTGTTCAGTACAGGGCAGCTGGTTACTTTGGAGTTATTTTTCCTTCCCTTCAGAGCTGTCTGTGTTTGTAGTCCACCAGGGATCGGACACTGGACCAGCAGTGCACGGTCAGCCGGCCTGGACTGGCCATGGTGGCTGGAGCCCTGGCAGTGGAGTTAATGGTTTCTGTCCTGCAGCATCCAGAAGGGTGAGCCATTGCTGCTGTTCGGGGGTGTTCTCGGAGGAATCAGACAGATTGCACAGGATCTTTAGGGAGGAGGAGGAATTGCATCTCAAGGAGGGCAGTTCTGTGAGGGGGAACGTGTCACGGTAGGACACGGGNTCAGGCTCAGAAATGTTGAGCCCACAGTAATGTTGTCTGTAAATTAATGCAGTGTGCAGTGTTTGAGGGAGCTGCTTTGTCAAGTCTGAAGTTTGTCTTCTCTCTCTGGATTTAACCACAGAAAAGTATTAAAAATCTTTCAAAAGAAGGAAATATTGATGTTAATGTAATCTTGGCTCTTCTTTGCTGAGCAGTGTTTGGGTATGACGAGGAGCTGTTGTGACATGTGGCGCTGGAAGGGCTTCAAGATAAGCCCTGTTGCAAATCTTATTTAAAGCTCAGTGTCTTAACACAGAATAATAATAATACAGAAATTACACTGAAATTCTGCACCTTGAACGTGAGGCTTGTTTTCTCTTTAAAACCTGTGAGAGAGGAAGTGACTTAGGAGTTGAGGATGAGTCTCAGACTGATTTATTTATATTTATCCTGTTGGATCTTGGTTCCTATTGAGCAGACTTTCCACATAGATTCCTTGCCTCATTCTAAGCTGTAGCAAAATGCCTGGAAGCTGACTGGAAATTCTGAGTGTGTTGTCTTGCTCTAATTTTCCCTGTGGGGTTTTTGGCAGTGGTTATGCTGTGGCCAGCAGCAGTGATGACAGAATGAATGAACCACCCACTTCTCTTGGGCTTGTTCCTCACCAGGTAAATGATTTGTGATTAAACCTTTTGTTTAAGAGCTGGGGACTGATCATCACAGATGTCGTCTCCTTAAAAAAATGCTGATTCCATTACCCAAAGGACTGTCTCTCCGTGTTTATTAAAAAATAAATGTAAATAATATTAACCCATCACACAGCCCAGGCAGGCCGTACCTGGCACTGTGCTTGTGCTCCTCATGGACACGAAATTCCTGCCACCTACTGAACAGGAATTTGTTTGGAGCAGAAATTACGTGAATAAAGCAATTTCTGACTCTTGTGGTCTCCATCAGAGCTGCCAATGTGAGCATCCTAAAGTTCACTTTTGAAATCTCTTCAGAATTTGAAAACAATTCAAATCAGCCAACTCCCAATTATTCTGTGAGTTGGCTGATTTTAATTATTATTTATCATTATTATTATTATCACCCAATATTCATGTTGTTATGGTACCATACAGCACATTTTTCTTCAACTCAACCCAAACTACTCAGGTATGTGTTACAGTTTTTCAAAATTTCAGTTTTATAATTTCAAAATTGAGGTAGTATTATTTGTACTGCAGAGTTACTTCAGTTCTGTTCCTGGTGACATCTCTGTATTTTAATAAACAGAATAAAAAGGATGATCAGTACTCCAAAGAGTTCACAACTGAAGTGATCAAACCCTGCTGCAAAGTGTTTTCAGTGCTTCCTGTTAGCAGAAATAGTGGTCTGGAATTTATAAATCACCTATCAATAATATCTTATTAACATCGTAATCGAGGAATGCCCAACAGCTAAATGTTCAGACTCTAGGTTATGGAGATGGGAAGAAAGGTATTTCAGTGGTCACTGGAATGACTTTTCATTTTTCATGGAACTTTGCACTGAGAAGAGGCCAACTGCAGATGGTGCTGTGCCTCCATTTCTGGTGAAATAAATCTGCATTTAGGCAGCTGTGCCATTATTTGTACATTAACAAAAAAAAAGCAGTAATATGTGCTTAGTATGAATTCACTGCAAGTTTTGCTGTTAGAACATGATAGATGTTCTTTTTATGGAATCTGTGTGTCCAGTTCATGTGGAATTTTGGAAATCTTCAAAACGGTAATGTAATTTCTTTTTTTCATCTTCTAGATCCGAGGATTTTTATCCAGATTTGATAATGTTCTTCCAGTCAGCCTGGCATTTGATAAGTGCACAGCGTGTTCAGCCAAGGTAAGGCTGAGTTTGTGCTTTCGATTATTTTTATAATTCCAGGTCAGTTTTGGGGTACTTTTTGACATTTTCTCTGACCTCCTTAGGGCTTGGAATCTGTTCCCACTTGAGCTAAAGTTCTTTTTCCCTCATAGCCTTCTGGTTTTAGCTGTTTTTCAAATTTCTTTGGCATCGCCTCTTAGGGTGCTGCACTGTTTATCTCCACATAAATGCTGCCATCAGCTGCAGAATCCAAGCAGAGGTTGACCAAGGCATTTCTGAAAAGTTGGTTGCAGAAGCATTGTCATTATCTTCCAGCTTTGTAGAGAGGAATGAGATTGATATTATTTCAGAAATCCTTTCTGGTGTTTGCTGAATAAATCTCTTTAGCCTTCTGGAGCTTAATGTCTTTCCAAAGAGGCAAAATTGGTGAAATTTCTGCTCTGTGATAAAAAACAGACAAATAATGAACAATTGAGGGGAAAAAATACTGCTCCTTACCATTTCTTTATTGAGCTGATTGTTCATTTTGCTGCTGCTGCTGCCAGTCCTGAGTCACCTCAGAGTTCCCAGCTGTTTCTTGGCTCTCTGGGGCAGCTCTTGCATTGTTTCCCTCTCCCGTGGCCTTGAAAAGTTCCCTCTGGCAAGTTTTCCCTGGCAGTAGAGTGCAACTTCCAGAAGTTTTCCCTGGGATAGCTCAGCAGGGGGGTTCAGAGGGTTTTTCACTCGTGGTTTGAGCTGCTTGGAGTGCCATTAATTTATTTCCCTCTCCTGTACCTTGAGACTGACTGCAGGAAATTCTTCCTGTTCCTTTCACTGCCCTCCTCCTCCTTTCAAGCAGCCATCAAAAAATAACGGGCACTGGCATCTTTGGGAGAACTTGCACAATATCTTCTTATCCAGTGTTCCTTTTTTTCCCTCTGGGATATCTGGGTACATCTGCCAAGTTTTGAAGGGCTCTTAATGTGCGTTTTCTCTTCAAAAGTTGAAGCACTGAAGTTGGATGTTTCTAAAAATACCAGCAGTTTTGTCTGCCCTGTTGCAGAGTTGAAAGCTCAGCAGTAGCTAAAACCTTGCTGCTGGAGAATTTAAACTGTTAGAACAGACTTTTTTCTTCTTCTTTTTCTCTTCTTTTCTCCTTATCTGCAGTTCAGGAAACACTGATATGTAAAAACAATGAAAATGTACATCCACTCAGATAAATTCAATGCAGGGATCAATTTCTCCTTAGCAAATCATTTCCTCTTGGAGGTCATTTTGAGAGAGCCCCGTTTTACATAAACAGACTTGATGATTTAATAAAAACTGCCTTGGATTTTAGCAGCTGTGCTATTCCCAGCGAGATCACTTTTCATGTGGTTTGGGGATTGAATTTCTTGTGTGCTGAAAAGGTTCCTCCATTGGCTCACGGATTTCCTTACAGTAGAAACACAGCCTTTGTTTACTTTGCTAACTTTATTTATTAGCATAAGAGTGTGTCACCCTGCATTATGTGGAAATCTGATGCTGACGCTTTGAAATGACAAATCCAATTATGATTTAATTGTAGTCTGTATGTTGGTTTGTTGTGTGAGGGTTTGTTTGGTTTGGTTTGTTTTTTAATAAGGTAATTCAGTATTTCATCCTGCTCTATGTCAGAATCACTGGAGATGGAGACTTTCGGCACAGATAGAATTGGATTTGGTGGCATTGTGTTCATTGTGTTTTTCTTTTGTCAGCATTCTTCTTGAGCTCTTGTCACTCTGTAACTCCTGAAGCACAAAACTGACAAATTAGGAATTTTAGAAGAATTCCAGCACACCCTGCAGCCATCCAGTCCAGCTGGAGGACTCAGGAGGAGCTGCTGATGATCTGCATGTTTGGAGATTTGAGTCCTTTTCATTTTGACTCAGTCATTCCTTCAGTTCTCTGCGTTTGAAGCTGCAGAGGCCAGACATGGAAGCAGCCAACTTTTCCTTACCCAGAATTATCCTGCCCAGGCCACGTGCCAGAGAAGCTTCCCACAGGCAATTGTTCAGGAATTTTGGGATGGTCGCTGCAGGAAACCAATCTATTTTTATTCTGGGCCAATTTTTCCTTGTACGATTCCCCCTCTGTCCTATTCTGGCTCTGCAGAAGCTGTGCTGGAATGTCAAACATGCCTGTCAGAGCTCAGGGCACTGAGAGAGCGAGAGCTCTTCTGGTGCCAAACTTGTTCTGGCACCAGCAAGGGAGACTCCAGAGCTCTTCGGGATGGATATTTATTTGTAATAACTGCTTTACTTACAGGAGAGAACGTTTAGCTTATTACTGACTGGGCTAATTAACCTATTTACCCTGTTGGGAGCAAAATGAGGCTGTTTGTTCATTTTATTACAATGAGGAGCATTGCAATTCCTTGGAAAACAGATCTGATCCCTGCAGAAAACTGGTTCAAGCCTTAACTCACGAATGTTAAAATATGGATGTGTTTTAATGCAAAACTGCCAGTGTTCCTATTTTAATGAGGGCAATGAAAATTTCCTTGTCTTGCTCTCCTTTACTTCTTGTGCATCAGGGAATGAAAGAGGAGACCCCACAGATCCAGAGTTTCATGTCCCAGAAGATAATTGTCACCAACCAACCTGGATGTAAAGATGTAAAACCCCTCTGTTTTTACACAGAGCTCACGTTTCCTTCCAGAGTTAGGATTTAGCGCCCCTGTGCTGGAAATGTGACTTGTTCTGCTCAAAGAGATTTCTCTCCTTCCCCTACCACAGGCATTCTCATGGGTAACTACCCCCTCTCTGAAATTTCTAAAACTCAGCACAAGAAGCTCTGCTCATTTTCAAGCTCTTTCCCAACTTTCTCCTCGGTGTGCTGGGCACTCGAGCTGCTGAAGTGGCTTTTTACCCACTGAGTTAATGCTGGATGTTTTTCAGTTTCATTGCATGTCACCGAGGGGCAGCCGCCGGGATCAGGGATGGTGTTGTTGGCATTATGTTACAATTTCTGTTTTCAGGCAGGCTATTCCCCTGCCCTTGCAGATGTTTTCCCTTTTTACCATCTCAGGAATACATTAAACCCTTCTGCTGTGACATTTACTGAGCGCTTGGGTTGCGTAAGTTATTTACGAGCGTTTCAGTTTGGAAATCTATCATTGTGGAGCCTCAACAATGCTCTCATTGTTCTCCCCTGCTAACTGCTGTGCCTGCATTTTTATTGGAAATGGTTCTGATCACTTATGACAGCAACCTGCAAGATTCAGTCCCTCACTGATAGCTTTCAGTTGAGATAATTTTGATTTTGATTCCAGACCCTTCAGATTTGCCCTGACTGCACTGAGCCATTCCTGTTTGCTTTCTCCCAGTAGCCGTGGATGATCTGTCACTGAAATTCCTTTCAGTCTTTTTCTGTTACACATTTCTCAATTCAAGTATTGTGTGGATGTAAAAGTCATGGGGGGAAAAAGCCTTGGTCTTTCCTGTTCCAAAAAAAAAAGAAAAATCGCTTGCAGAGCTTGCAGAAATGATGAAGGAAATGGGGAGAAATGTTTCAGGAATGAACACTTAAAAATCTGAAGAGAATTTTTTAGAAGAGTTGTTTCTGTAGCTGTGCTGTAACATGAAGTCAGTGAAACCGAGTCCATTTATAACCTTCCTTATTTCCTGAATGTACATATGTGAACATTTGACAAGTCTCTGTACAGTGCAGCCTCTGTATTAATGTTGGAGAGATTTCACTGAGACTTGACGAATGCATCATTAATTCACCCGGGCATATTTTCAGCATACTGAGTTAAATGCAGGACTTCTCTTAGAAATGAATAAAAATGTTAACATTCCCATTGTTACATTTAAATTTCAGAATAGTAGGGTTTAAGGGAAAGAGGAAACCTGCCATTGTTTAAGACAATGGAACCATATTTCTGACAGGTTGGATTTCTGTTGCATTGAAATTAAAATTTATGGGTTTTAAAGGGTTTTTGTTTGGGTTTTTTTCCCCCAATATTTCTCATTCCTCTAATTCCATTCAATTGTAACTACAATTAGGGCAAAGCAAAGGACTATCAATGAGGAAAAAGCATCACTGCAGTTTTCTAGTATTGACATGTTCAATATCTACCCGTGCCTGGAATATAAATTTTAAATGTTTATGTTAACAGCAACTGTGTGCTCTCTTGTCATCTCTCTGAAGCTTTTACACAATTCCTTTTCTGTCACTCAAAACTGAAGTAAAATACTTGGCTTGAAATATCTTTCAACAATGAACTTGGAGAACACCGAACTGGATTAAAATTCAGGAATATTCAGTGTGTGGTGCTGGGATAGTGATAGTGTTCATTCCTCATGCTGTAGGATTCCCTCTGGAACTCAAAGGATCACTTTGTTTTGCTGGATACAAGCAATTTGTAGCTGTTCTTTTTTCCTTCCATAGGATTTTTGCATTTTTGCAGCCTAGTGCTTTCTATTGCCGAGTTTATTGTTCAGTTATTCCAAGGATTCAGTGCATATTCGTGGAGGTACAACAGTTTTAATTATTTAGTGTTGTTTCCCGTTTTAATTATAATTTTTAATTCAATTACTGTACTCATTTTTCAGAGTTTTTCTGACTTTTCATTGCAGTCTTTGACAGGTGTCTGCCTACCTTGATGCCCGTTTTCATGAACTTAACTGATCTTTATTGGAAACCTGGTCTTTGTTTGCAAATAGTTTTGAGCAGTTCGAGCTAAGTTTGACTTCTGTTCCATTTTCCCCCATTTCTGCAGTGCTGATAGACCTGTCCTTATCGAATTGTTTGTTTTGTGTGAAATGGGAAGAGTGGAGGGCACTGAATTTCAAGAGCGAGTGAAGCAGCAGGAATCGATGCAATGCTGTAAATACGGGTTTGGAGAAAACGCCGTGGCTCCTCCAGCGCTGTTTTGCACTGGCAGTGCAGCACATCCAGCTAACGAAACCCTGTGCTCTGAAACAGCCCCGAAATGTGGATTTTTAAGCCGGGACCATGTTCGGGGAGCAGTGAGCAGCTGCAGTTCGTGCCCGCGGCAGCGCCCGGCGTGTGCCGGACCTGCCTCCGTGCTGAGGTGCTGCTGGCAGGGGAGGGCAGTGTGGAATAAATGACTTTTCCTGGGCAGTGCCCACTCACTGCTGCCTGCTGGCTGCCTCCATCCAGCCCTGCTGAGCTGGGCCACTCCTGCCTTTGTGAAATCCCAATTTTGTGCAGGCAGCCGAAGCGTCTTTCAGCATCGGGCGGTTGCTTTGCTGGGAGAAGAATCATCCCTTTAGACACTGAGAAGTGCCCTTGCTTCTCTCCCAGCTTTAGGGGTTCTCTGGATGCTGCTCCTGGACTGTTCCTTCAGAAACTTGGGGGTTAGGTGCCTCTATAACACAAGATGCAGCCCCAAATTGTCCTTCCTGTAGGATGGGGCTGGGAAGGGTCCGGGTTTTCTGCTTCCCTGTGGAACAGAGGGTAGCTGCTGCCAGAAGGAGCTGGAGCCAAGCATGCCAGAGCTGCTGATGAGCTCAGCAGCAGAAATTCTGGGCAGGAAGCAGAGTGGGGATAAATGAAGTTGTAAATATCCGAGTTGTAAACATCCATCCTGTGGAAAACGTGGAGCGAGCGGGGAGGGGACTGAAGGATGTCGCCAAGTGTTCAGGGAGGTCAGGACGCAGGAGCTGGTGGTGCTGGCTGCCAGAAACCCCTTTTGTGCCTCTCTCTCAGTCTCTAAAATGGATTTTTGATCAGTTTTCTCTTGATCCCTTTCTTTCCTTCCGTATCTGTGTACTCCTGCTTTCAGGCAGGGAATGCTTTCAGCGTGTGCTGTGCCTGAAACTTCCTCAGACTGATGGAGCTGGGGATGCTGTTACATTTAAAATAAGTCATGAGAAATACTTAAGAGAGGAAAGAGCAGCTAAAATCAAAATCCTGCAGTTTTATCTGTCAGATAATCTTATCAGAGAAAATGGTTCCTTGGTGAGGCACATCAAGATTATTCCAAAAAATAATGCATGCATCTCCCAAGAACTAAATGTTGAAAAGGCCGTGCTTAAACTGGCATTTCTTAAAAATCTAAGAACTCTACTTTCCTTCTTCTCATTATTCAAAAGAAACTGAAAAATCTCAAGCTAAAAAATTTCCTTTTGAGACCTTTCAGAGCTGATTCTTCAGTGAGTTAATTCTCTATTTTCTGTCCATTGCAGTTCAAAATCAGGGTAGGAAATAGCAAGGGGCAAAGCTCATTTGTATCTCTCCTTTCCTACTGTAAATTAACACAACAATCCCTTCCTTCAATGATTTTTCTGCACATTGTACTTGGGTGAGTTAAGGTTTTATACGGATTTGCTTTCATTTTTCATACTGATGATGGGGAGGAAAGGAGAGAATTGTGTATATGCAGAGGGTGATTTCATCATTTGGACACCAGCCCAAAGTGATGCCATTTTTCCTCGTGGTTTTTAGATTCCCAGTATTTCCAGCATGGCCTTGTTCAGTGCACACCTGGAGCGCAGCTTTCTGCAGAGCTTTGCTCTTCAGGCTTAACCGTGTGTCAGTGCACAAGTTCTAGGTAATTTCATTTTCGGTGATTTTTGGAGTATTATCTTTTCTCATATAATATTGGCAGACTTTCCTGTTCCAAACCCCGTGAGCTGAGGCCCTGAAAAATCATTCCATGATCCTCACCCAAGTGTAATTTTATTGCCTTCTTTTTCAGAGCTGTGTTACAGCATCACCTTATTAGGCTTTCCTTGACAACTTTTTAGGATCAGATGGCAATAAAAACTGAGAACTTCGTGAAAAGCAAGAGTCTGGGAATGAGGATTTTTTTTAAGGAAACCAGAATTATGGGTTGTGTGGTAAAAATTCTGAATATTAACTCAATGGCTCAGCTTACTCCCTTCTCATTCAGGAGAATTCTTCACAGCATAAAACTTAGATTAAATTGCTGTTTTAACAGCACATACGCTGAATTTTGAAGAGTGGAGCTGGCAAGACTTTTTCATGTCTGCCTTATTTTCCAAATGTGTCTTTTCAGCAGGTGAACAGCAATTTGCTTCCCTTGCTGCATGGCCTGTGATAAGCAGGGAGTTAACAGCCTGTAAAAATATATCCAGGCCTGTCCAATTTCTAAACAGAGCCTTGAATATTGGGATTTTTTTGTGACATATGAACACCTGAAATGTTTGGTGAAGTATCTGCCCCCTTTGAGGGAACAAAATGTTTAAACCCAGGAACTTGTTTTGGGGGTGAGTTACCCAGAAATCTTATTTAATGTAAATAATCCAGCTGGTAGCATTCATTCCTTATTTTATTTTTCCTGGAAAGTAAACAGCCCTCGTTCAGATGCACTCCTCAGATGCGAACTACTTTGAAAAGGAAGAAGAAAAGCCAAACCAAATGTAAATACTGGTAAAAAAAAGTTCGAAATTGATGTGACAGAAATAAAACAAGAGCCAATTTTGAATCGGTAGCCAGTTTCTTTGGGTTAGGAGCTTGTGGGTTTTTTTGTGTTTTTGCTCAACCAGATATTAACTTTTCTGCTATAAAGCAATCCTGGAGCCAGATTCTCTTTATGAATGTCTTTGTACCCGGCAATTGAGACGACTTTGTGCAGAATGCTGTTAAAAAGAATATAACACCAAGGCTGCACATCTGTTTCTCATTTCAAAGCAAGTCCTTTTACTCCCAGCCTGTCTTTTTTTCCCTTCTGCCATGAGAGTTGGGGAGTTTTTAACTTCAGTAAACAGGCCACAATAAAAAGATTGCTCATGAAATGAGTTACTGGGTATCATTTACTCAGAAAGCTTTGGCAATCCAGGGATTTGGTCCTGTTGTGATGATGTGCATCCGCAGCTTGATTTGTTCTATTAAAATGCCATTGTATAAATTAAAAAAAAAAAAAAGCCACCCCAACATTTCTAGAGCTCTGGCTCTGTGTGTGTGAAATGGAGATTGAAATCAAGGTTGTGGCATCAGCTGGAGAGATTTGCATGTCAGGAGAGGGTGGTGTGAAAATGTGGATTCTCCTGGCAGTGTTTGTAGCAGCCATGAAATCCAGAAGGAGTTGGAAGCTCTCGTAAGCTCTGAAAAGTGACCTGCAGGTGAGGAAAAGAGAGGAGTTCCTTAATAAATCCTTCCTGCTCCAGCTTGCCAGGCTGGGTGTGAGGATTATGTATTTCTGGTTCTTTTTGTTGCGCTTTTAGAGGGTTTTTTCCTGCCTGACAAATGAATTCCTGCATAGTAACACCTCACTGAAGGACTGGGTTTATTCCCTGAAAAAGTTCAGGTGGGATTTTGTGCATCTGTGGTCAGACAGTAACTGGTTTGAGATCAAGAATCATAAAAATTTGTAGCATCTCTCGAGTATTTTGCTGCTGTAAAGCTGTTCTGGGGAGGATCACAGTGGGGCCAAGGATGGTGGGGAATTATTCAGAAGTGCAAAAGCAAATTCATGCCAGCCTTAGGCCTTTGGGCTCTGCTGGACATGATTGAATAGGAGAAATCTTCCTTTCCATGCAGCAACAAATTGGTCACTTACTAAATCTGGAAACATTTTTTTTAGAATTATTTTGTGTCTATTTGTTGTCCAGACTGGTTTTTATTCCTGTGTGATTATTCCTTGTGTGGTCTCCTGGCATAGGAATCTGAGATTATTTTGCCTCATTCTTTTTCCTTCCTGAGGTCTGGCCAGTGGCTGCTGAACAAATCTGTGCCCTGTTGCATTTATCAGAGAAAAGCTGCTGCTGAATTTGGGTAGCAAAGGTTGGATGTGGGCAGCCTCAGGGAGTTCCTCCCTTTCGTGGCACTGGAAAGTTTGAATCATCTCAACTGGGAAATAAAGTCCCTGAGGGTGACAAAGTGTTCACAGAATTCACAAAATGTTCTCCCAGTCACTGCCTGTACTGAAAGGGTTTCATGATAGTGGATCTCTTCTTTGGTGGTGCCTGCTCAGGGAGCAAATGTGGTGCTGCAGGTGATTTTTTGGCTCTCTGATACGGCATTTGTTGGCTGGTGTCGCTGGAATTCTGGATTTAAAACTACTTGACAAATACTGCCATTCAGCAGGCCGTCCTCGTCGTAAAAAGCAAGTCGTTATAGTCAGCAAGTGCACATTTTAATACAGCTTTTCATGCTTCTGTGGTTGCTGCTAGAAGAAAAAAATGTTCTTTAGTGTTGTGCTTTAGGTTTTTAAGGTCCTGCGTGTATGGTCAGATTTATTAATTTTTAATTAATAGTTTAATTAATAATAATTTCAATTAATAATCAATTATTAATGCCAAACCTGAATTTGGCACTGTGGCACCACGGAAGGTCTCTGCCACACAGGGAAAATAAATGTTTAAAGCTTTCCACAGCAGTAGGTTTGGTCACATTAATGTGTACCAGTACAAAAAAAATCTAAACCTAATGTATCTGCAACCTTATTAATATTTAATTAGGTATATGTATGTTTAATAACTAATATTAAATATATATTAATGATATCTAATTAGTATTGCTATTTTATTAAAATTAATGCTTTAAAAGGCACTTAAAGAGAGACTCCCTGGCGCTGTCCACGCTGATGGCGACACGGAGGGCACTCGGATTTCAGGAGCGCTGTCCCAGGAGCTCCAGGCCCAGGCAGGGGCTGGGCAGGACCTTGGGGCTCTCGGGGTGAGCTCAGGAATTCCTGGCAGGGGCTGGGCGAGCCCTGCCCATCTCTGAGGCAGAACAGGGCACCTCGTGCTCAGCACGCCGCCTCTCTGGAGTCCTGCATGGGCTGAGGGAGCAGCCCCTGGAAATTCTCACTCTGTTGTGTTTTATCTTCTTTTTGCCAGGGTCGGGATTAGAACGGTGTTTTGTGTTCGGACTCTGATGTTTGTTAGTTCTTGTCTCCATTGCAGTCTCACAAACCNAGGGCTCCAACATCACTCCAGGCTCAAATCCCAGTTTTTGGGAGCGCGGATCAAAGCAGAGTTTGCTGCAGAACAAACCCAGCCAGGTTCAAGGGCTGCTTGATGGACGAGCTGTGTACACGAAGGTTGCGCTCAGTTCCCTGCTCTGCTCATAATATTTGCATAGCCCAAGGTGGTTTGCATCTTTTAGTGAGTTTTTACCCCTTGGAAAAGACCAAAACGTGTCACTCTTGTTGTCCCTGCGTTTCTCTGAGGTGCTGTAATAATTTAAAATAAGGCTGAGCTTCGCTGTCTGCAGGCTGGGGATGGTTTCAGTGGCCATGAACTCTGCTCTGGCCTGCAGCACCAAAAATCTGGGTTGTGGTTCCCCCAAAAACCTTGGGTAACCGTGCCAGGGCCAGGAATTCCCACCGGCAGGGCTGTGAGCACATCCAGGGTGAGAAATCGGTGTCTGTGCCGTGCTCCACAGAGAGCCAGGTGCAAGAGGCTGCTGCTCCTGGGTTGTTTAGTGGAATTTTGAAACCCAGAATTCTCATTAAATGTGTAAATCCACAGTGCAGTCCTGCCACATTTAGTGGATAATATTGAGAGGACACAAATCAGATCCTGAAGTTCTTCACTTCTCGGCGTTGCATTGTGAACATTCGCATCATTTCATTCATCTCGGGAATAAAAAACCCAAGAGAAATACAAAGAAATGCTCCCAATATTTTTTTTAATTCCCTCTCTTTTTNTTCATCTGTCTTCCTTTTCATAGTTATGTTTCAGTTGTTTCTGTTTGTGTTTTTTGAAACCTGATTATGCATTAAATGGTTTTGCATGAAGAGCTGAGAGAGGATCCCGGTCTGTTTTTATCAGTAAGCTTAGAATCCTGTCAGCTAAATATAAATACGGTTTTTAATGAGCTTGAATTCCTGTGGAACTCAGTGCAAAAGCTCACAGGCTGGGTTTTGCTGAGAGTGTTGTTGGGCTGGGCAAGTTCCACAGTTTTAGCAATGAAATGGGTGTTGGAGACCACTAGGAATCGTCAAACTAGGAAAGGAGTAAGATTATTGAGAGTGGGTTGGGATTCGATGCATTCTGATGGGAATATTTCTATTCTTGTGGAGATCCTGCCTCTTCTGGATCCAGGTGATCCTGGAGATCCTTCCTCTGTCACACATTCTGCCCCTTTTTAATTAAATTTGCATGGCTTTGAGGCCCCTGCATGGATCCTGCCCTGCTCGTGTTCTGTAGTTCTGTAGGAAAAGTTGTTTCTGTAGGAAAAGCTCTGTAGGAAAAGTTGTTTGGAATGAACGCGTCAAGCTCAGCTGCCTCATCTGCGAGCGCAGGGCAGGACAGGATCAGAACTTGGAAGAAAAATAAAGGAACAATGGATACTGGGATTGCTCAGGCATAAGTTCCTTCCATTTTCTCACTGCCTGCTGTCACAAAAGGTGTGGAGTTGTGTTCGTGTTTGATATTTCTCTTCCCTCAGTCTGCGCCTCACTGGGTTGAAATCAGCCTGGCAAATCTTTCCCTGAAGCTGAAATAAAAGTTCTTCATGCTCAGGGCTCGAGAGGAACATAAACTGAAACCTCACGGCCCTTGTAGGAGCCTGTAAGATTGTCTAAATAAAAGATAAACTGGGAAAATTAAAGCAGAAAAACAGAGCAAGATAGAACAGCCTCCGAACCACGAATCTCTGGGGCCTGGGAGGATGCTGGCCTTGGACACCTCCTGGGGGAGGTTTTCCAGGCTGTCCCAGCAAGGTTCTTTCCCCGGACTGAGACTCTGGAACAGGCTCCTCCTGTGTTTCGTGGCGCTCAAATGCTCCTTTCACGGCTTTTGCAGCCGAGTTTTCCTCCTTGCCCTGTCCTCTGTCTTGTTACAAGCTTAAAAATGTATTTAAAGCAGGAAATCTTAAACCCCGCGTCTCTTCCCTCTTGCTTCCACCTTTCCCTGCTGTAAGAATTGAGTTGTGGGAAATGATTGTTCTGTTCTCTGTCATTTTTACCTGTTTGCAGTTCCCAGTCATTTTCTGAGCGTTCAGAAGGATTCTGGTTTTATTTTGTGAGCCAGAAATGTGGATGAATCAGATTATGGGTATTCTATTTGAAGTACTTCTCTCTTTGTTTATTTGGCAGGTCCTTGACCAGTATGAACGAGAAGGGTTTAATTTCCTAGCTAAAGTTTTTAATTCTTCGCATTCCTTCTTGGAAGACTTGACAGGTCTGACTTTATTACACCAGGAGACCCAGGCTGCTGAGGTAAGCAAATAAAATCGGGATGTTAATTAACCATGGGATCAGATGATCGACTTGAGCAGCAGTGTCTGATTTCCAGAATGATTGACACAAAGATTTCGACGTTCTCTTAATTTAATTGAACTTTCTGTATCTGAGTCTTTATTCCTTTTAAAGGGAACAGGTGACTTGGGGTATGTGGTGTGAAGAACTCAATGACAGCTTCAATCCAATTAAAATGTAATTATGCTGCGTGATGGATCATAATATGGGGGAAACGATGCTGTTTACTTGCCCCGTGACAAAACCCATGGAATTTGGGCAGAAACTGGGGAGTGTTTGATCTCGTGGGCAGCAGCACTGGTGACAACTCAATACTGAGTTGTGAGATTACTCCATAAAAGGTGAAACTGCTGTCTCCTAATATTGTATTTAAGAAGGATTTGTGTTCCTTCCTCCCTCTGCTGATATCTCTGCCCTTGTACATCATCATTTAATCTTGGCATTGCTGTGTCCCAGGCATGGTGCTGGAGCAGTGATTATTCAGTCCCTGCAGCCTGGGGAAGTGCTGGAGATGGTTTTTTCAGCTGGAGAGGGCTCCACAGTGTTTCTTAATACAGGTTTGGGTGGATAATGATGACTTGCCTCTCTGTTTCATGTTTTAACCTTTGAAAAATAATTGTAGCAGATGCTGGAAACGTGAACTGTCAAATACCTAATGCTTTCTGAAATCAGCATGGTCATACCTAGAAAAAAAAATTAAATATATACATGAGAGGGATCCAGGAAGGGAAAACAAGTACCCTTTAACACGTGCCACTCATTAACAGCAAGAATAATTAAAATCTGATTGCCAGGCCTGGCTTTCAGTGTCTAGGCTGCTAATGTAAAATGTAAAAACAATTAAATTTTGTAATGTATTATTTTGCAGGTATTAATCCATAAATCCCTTTTGCAGCTTCAGAATAATGAAGCGTTAATGAAGTTGTAGATGCTCTCTGCAGAATACAGAGTCTGGTGTGAGTTCACTGCAACTTAATCAAGTTCAAAGTTTTGCTTAAAACCCAGGATTTGTGTCTTTTCAAAAATCCTGGGGTACTTCAGCGAGGTTTCTGCAGTGAAATCAGTGCTCAGAGGTGGAAAATCTGAATTTTGCTTTCAAATTAGCCAAACTGCCATCAAACCGGGGAGCTTGCTCGAGCCTTCCCTGTGGGATTCCTGCAGTTTGGGGAGGATTCATCTCTTTTAGAGCTCACCCATTGAACAGCCGTGGTGCCTCTGTGTTCATGAATGGCAAAGGCTGACAGACAGATTGTTTGTAGATCCTGGAGCGCTCCTGCTTGCCTTGGATTAAAAACCAGGTTTTTTGTTCGATTTTGCCCCGTTGGCTCTGAAAAACGAGGAGGTTGTTTTGTGCTCCCCCACAGGTCTGTCAGTTCATCATCTGGGGCAATTCTGAACTTTTTGAGGGGCAAGAGAAAGTGCCTTTAATATCTTTTCTGCAGAACTACTCTCCTGGCTTGAGCTCATTTTCTCTCGTGTTTCAGGCTCCCTTTTCTCACGCTGCAGCTGGGGAGCGTGAGGTCTGCAAAATGATTTTTTTTGGTTTCTGGCCTCTTCGGAGCTGCTCCTGGCAGAATGTATTCCCTAAAATAGAGCCATTAGATTTGCTGAGATTGGTGCTCCTTTAATTTGAGATATTGCGCTCGAAAGCCTGCAGCAAAGGCAGCGAGAGGTTCCATCAGGTGTGCATGGCCTGGTTTGGGATGGGAATATTTCATTTTTCTGGCGAGAAGTCATCTGCTTTTCACCACTCAGACTTTTCAGAGAGATTTTGTGGATTATTGGTGCGTTTGGAGACCGTAAAAATGGCTTCTGGTAACTGCAGGTTTTCCTTTCCTCCTGTCTAGTAAAATCTGTCCAGAGCTGTAAAGAAAATAGACTTGTAAAGTTAGATGTCATCCAACCTTATATTTACCCAGTAACATCATAATTGGGTTGTAATTCCATATATAAATCCCTGGATTTCACTAATAAACCTGCAGCTGATAGAGGAACTACTCAATCTTGTGCTCTTTTTTAAAAGGTTCACTGGTACAATGGGAATTCATCCAGAGCGTTTTGCCAAGAGGGTTTTGTTGTGGTCAGAAAAACTCTCGTACTGCTCTTATGTTTCAGGGTTTTTTTAATATTTTTTATTTTTAATTTACCTAAATGCTTAGCTGCTTTCACAGTGTGTGTGTGTGTGTGTGTGTGTGTGTGTAAAAGTGCTTTAATGAGAAATTTTTACTAAGTTTTGAGTTTGCCCAAAAGAGAATCTGGGTACGTTGTTCATGTTCTGTAGGAGTGACTGTTAAATACAACATTTTTGGATAGCCTGAATTTCCATGAAAACTCCCCCCACGTTATTAGCACCGAGCGTGTTTGCCCAGATGTAAGGAACACAATTTGCAGTAAGATATGGGAGACTTTTCACTTAGTGAAAATCTTTTTTTTTTTTTGACTTGCGCTGTTTGATTCCTATTCCAGGGCTGTGCTGTTGACCAAAATATTTCAATACAGCTTTAGTGTGGTTTAAAATTGGTACAAATTGCAGGATTTTTAGGCAATAAAACACCTATTTCTTCAACGTGAGCTGCATCAGGAGCTCAGAAACATTCTCTGTGACTTCCTTAGCATGACAATTAATAAATAATAACACCAGCAAGCTTCCCTAGCCTGTCTTGAACCGACAGCACATTTCAGGCATCTGCTGCTCAACATCTGTCTTTAATTTAGGGTCTTTGGAACATTTTGGGGCTTTTTTTTTCACCCGGTCAGATCTTTGTGTGCAGGCTGTGATGACACTGCTGGCTTGCAGGGCCGGTGGAAGCTGTGGGAAACTCCCATGTCAGCACTCAGGGCCTGTTTCCACTGGATCCGGTTCATCTGGGCAGCTGCCCGAGCTGGTGGCAGCCCTGAATTTCTGTTTTCCACATCGCTCGGGCTCCTCGCTGTGAACCTCAACTTTTAAACCTGACCCTTGCTCGCCCTGCAGCCGAGTTTAATGGCTGGGCTTAAAATAGAGACAGCCTGAGCATCCTTGGGTTGTTAACCAGGGGCTGGAGGTGTGGAATTGGAGGCAGAAATGGGAATAATTCCCAGGTCAGAGCTTGGCTGGGCTGCCCAGGGCTGTTTTATATCAATAAATACGAACCCCGTCCCTAAACCCAACTCGTTTGCTCCCCACATGCTCCAGATGAACCCTGCAAAGGGAGCTGGGCTGTAAAGTTGCTTTTCCTCAAAAATTTCTAATTCAATCTAAAGTTTTCTCATCCTACATCACAGCTGGGCTGATATGTTCAGCTCATTTCTCTTTGGAATTGCCTGTAACTCCCATTTCTCTCGGTAATAAGAAACAAGTGTAAATACACTTTTCTTACTTTGGATTTCAATTCCTGAATTACTTGGATGCTTTACTGCACTGCCTGCTTTCATCAGGATGAAAGGAGATGCTAAAACACACACCAGAAATAAAATTTTCACTTGGTTTTCTGATTAAAAAACAAGATGGGGTAGAAGTTGCAATCTCAGATGGTCATAAAGAGCTTTGGGGAAAAGAAAAAATCAAATCTGGAGCAGAGTTCCAATTTTTGAATGTGAATTTAAAGGTCAGTTATTGGTGCCAGCAGGTCATTATGTGTTATTTTGCTTCAGTAATGTTGTATTTCTAATTTCTGTCTCTTACAAAACGTGTGGTATCTCGAGTTTCTTGTAGTCAGAGAATGAGGCCTGCTTGGCATTTCCAAAATCCCTTTTCTGTGCTGGTTTACTGTATCCCAGAAAATCCTTATGAACCAAAAAAAAAGAATTCATGCTCGTAAAATACTCAGAAAAAATACAAACAACCCCATTTTATCATCTCTGCCCTTCTCTGAGATTTGTGCCTGACTATTTTTCAGTCATTTCTTGAGGAACAAGGCTTAGCTGTAGAATAAGCAGCTGGTATTAAAAAAGAACTTTGTACTTGTCCTAATTTGGAAGAAAATTCAGAATTTCCAGGGTGCTTTGCTATTAGAAATATCCTGCTGGTTTCTGATTCTGCATTATATTGTGCAGTGTATTTGATGCTGAAACAATAATGTATGAATAGCCAAAAAAAAAAAAAGAAACCAAGCAAACAGAAAAACGCAGCTACAACAATATTGTAACAGTAAATTCTGTAACTTGACAATTTTGCTCTGTTAGCCAAGCATTATTCAGAATTTAATTTTATTTGGTGTTAGGAAAACTTCCTCAAGAAATCATTACTGATGGGTAGCCCAAAATTAATATTTGAGACTTTTCTGTGACTGCGAGCTTTTTTGTTTTCCTTCATTTTTTTTAATCTGGTGCATTTCTGGAGAAATTCATTTTGACAGATTCAGGCCTGCCCTGGAATTTCTTTCTTAAGAGATTAAGAGATTAATTTGTTTTCTTTCAGGAGGTGGGTTGTTTTTTTCTATTTGAGTTTTCTCATGATGTCAATTAGTGTCATCATTTTTCTTCATTCATCGAGCAATGTTTCCCAGCTCTCTGAATAATGGTAATTTGTTTTTTCTGCTGATGCCTTCAGCTGCTTTTGGAAGGGCTTGGAAATACCTGTTTACTACCAAAACATGAGCTCCTGGCCTTTCCCCTGATACCTTCACTGATAATTTCAATTATTCTCATTAATTATATTCAAATGATCTTCCTGGGACTTACGTCAGTGAGAGATGTGCACAAATACTCCTGTTCCATGGAATATCTGAATAAATGTGTGTTTGTCCCTTCAGGGCAGGGAGGGGCTTGTGCAGACCTTTCTTTTTTTGGAGAGAAGGAAGGGGGAAGGCCAGTTGGTTGGTATCCTTCTTTATAATTTTTTCAGTTATCATTTTTGTTTGAAATGTCAAATATATGGGGGAAAAAAAAACCCACTGGAAGAAATGGAATAATGACATTTGGGTTAGCAACAGGTTCTGTTGGTTTATATATTTTTTTTTTTTTCATGTATTTAACTGAATTGCTGTCTTAGTGTCGAAACATTGATAGAATTTAAATCTCTGTGTAAAATTTCACAGTCAGTCTCCTGTGACTATAAAATGGGAGGTGCTAATAGGGAATAAATTAATAATAATAGGAATTAATAAATAAATAGGGATTAATAAAATTAATAAATAATAGGAATGAATTTATCATCTCCTCACTTTTGACGTGAGAGGAGGAGGCTTTGCAAGAACAGAACCTGCAGCAGCACTGACGTGCGCTCTGTGCTCTTGCTGAAACTCCTGCAGACGATAATTCCTGGCTGCTTTTCCTCTTTCGGAGCAGTATTGATCGGTGGAGGGGATCAATATCGGCCGTTCTCTCCTGCCGGGCGCTCTGGGCTTTCCTCTGTTCATCAGAACTCCACCAGGCCAATTGCCAAGGTGCTGTCCTGCTGTTCCTCGTGACTCATTTTAATCGCCCTCGCTAGATCAGCACCTGAACGAGGAGCGTTTCAGCTGATGAAGTAATATTTTGATTCGTGCCCATGGTAGTAAGTGAAATTGCACTTTATTGAGGATTTTAAAGTCATTTTAGCTAATTATGAACGCAGCACCCCACAATTTTGAAGGGCACTGCTAGACAGAAGCTGTAAAATATTTTGAGGAAGCAGTTCTGTTCTAGAAAGAGTTTCAAACCCTGTTGATTCTTCTTCCTTTGAAGGAAAAATCCCCAGTAGAGGAGAAATTATATAATTCAGGGATTAAATCTCTTCCATTCCAATACACTTTGTCACGAAGAAGAATGAATAGACTGCTCAAGGTGCATTCTGTTCTTCTCGCGTGCAGAGTAAGAAATCACACAGCACAGACAAACACGCTGATGAACTTTTAAAATTCTAATTAAGACCACAAATTCTACAATGTGCATCTCAGTCCGGGAGTATATGAGCCCTTGTAGATCATTCAAATTTAAAAAAAAAAGAAATAAGAAAAGTTTGCTGCTGGCCAAATCAGTGCCAGATTTCAATAAACACCAATTGTTGCGGCCTTCGGGGTGCTGTGAATGTCTTGGGGCACGGCTGCCTCAGCACGCCCTCCAGTGTTAATTAAGCCCATTCATTAGGGATGAATGTCCTCTGGGCATCTTGGAGCCTCTGCAAGTTGTCCACCAGAATATTTTCGTTGTAAACCGTGTTTGCCTCCTCCTGACAATCCAGGTTTCCTCTGGAAACATCTCCTGAGGCTCTCTGAGGGCATTTCCGTCGGGGTGAACCCAGGCAGGCAATTTTCCACATCCCCCAAGTGCATTTGTTGTTGCCACCATCTGATCCACGCCACAGAACCTTTCTGCACAAGCTTCTTCTCAGCTTTGGGACCGATTTTCCTGTAAACGTAGGTGGAACTAGGAAATGGGAATAAATGAAGTCGAGAGAAATGTGAAGAGCTGCTGGAAAATCCTCTGGGTTTAGTACCCGCCTCTCTTTAATGCCAGTAGCTGCTGATTCACAGAGGAAATGAAGCACCACAAATTTTAAGAGCAGAACCTCAGTTTTAAGACGTGCTCCTGTGTGGGAACCTCATATGGAAAACTGTGCGTGAACAACTTCTCAGCTGAAGTTTTCACCGTGTCTCAGGGTTTCTTCCTTTGTGAAGGATGGAATTAATTTTGGAATTAATTTTACCACCGTGAATGTTTGAAGATTTGCATCCCTGTTGCTACTGAGTTTTGGTTGACATTAATTTATAAAACAAGCAGATTTGAGAGCCTTTAAAATGAATACCAACCTAGCTCTTACTGGCCCTGTCTCTCTTTCTATTTCAATATTTCCCTGGTGTTTGCACTTTAATGAACACCTCTGCAAAGTGCTGGTGTTTCCTTTCCCTCGCTGTACTTCAAGTTCTGCTGAAGTTTCCTTTTTCCAACACTTTTGGAACACATTAAAACTTGGCTTCCAGCTGAAATCTGCCATGCAACACAGTTGTTTTCATGGAATTGGCCGGAGTCCTGGAGAAACCTCTTGATATCTTAAGAGTGATAAAAATTAATGACCAATTCTGTAGTTCAATGCCAGCTTTGATTCGAAGATGAGCCACTTTGTGCCTGAGAAGATAAGGACTGCTTCTCTCTTATCTCTTCAGTGATAATTTTTCCTCAGCTGTGACTTCTCTTAGTTGATTTAAGGTCAAATTAGTTGGAAAGTTGAATCTTGTACGTTATAAATTCAAGTTGTCCCTGTCCTCATGAAGAGACATCAAAAAAAGTCTGCGTTGTTATGCATGTAATAAAAAATTAGCCAAGAGGAAAGCGTCTCACTGAAAAAAAAAAGTTGTTTTAGGATGAGTTTCTGTTTTCCTGGTCCCTCAACCCTTAAAAGCCCCACTCTAGATATTAAATAATGTTCTTCAAATTAGTGATGAGTTATTGCATTTTGTAGTGGTGAGTCTGGGACACCAAAGCTTTTCCTACATGGGATATTTCACAAAGCAAAAGCTGCTCATGAGTTACTGAGTTTGTGGTTATTTTCATATACAGGAAAACTTTTTGTTATCCTACAGGTGTGGTGATGATTTTTTAATCATTTAATCGTTATGTAGCAACCTCAAAATAATGCAATTTTACTGGATAAATAGGAGTGGTTTTGGTAAACGGAATATACTTGGCCTGGAAATGTAAGAACAGAACTTTTCAAAAGTTAGGCTGAGCTGTAAGGCCTGGTAGGAAGGAAATTCATGGCTAAAATGTGATTAGGATCAGCTCCCGGCGCTGATTTGGAGTCTGTGTGCAGCAGTTCTGGTGCCATCTCTGTGCAGGAAGATGTATGTGCAGATTATTGAAGTGTAAAATTCTGCAAAATGGCCATTTAATGGCACAGGGCTCTCTAAAGACAAGAGGTGAATTGACTCCATTCCAGTTAAAACACAAAAGTAAACAGAATAAAACTGCTCTACTTGGAATGACCTTAAAGCTGGGAGATTCTGGAAGTAAATCTGGAGGAAAACTCCACGTGTGCAAGTACATCAGTACTTTGTCATCTGAAAATAAGGGAGCACTTGTTATATACAAAATAAACTCCTGTATTTGTGAAGTACTGACTCAAGCCCACCAGGCAATGAATTTAATCCCCTGCAAGTCAAGTGTGAAATGCAATAGGTTAATCACCAAACACAAAAAATCCGTGCTTAGGGAATAGATACGAACTGTGCCTTCGGTGGAGATAACTGCTTAGAGGCTTGTTTGTTTGTTGGGAACTCCAGAAAGCCAGTCACAGGAACGGAGAAGGGAGGCACAAGTAAACCTGTAAAGAATTAAGCAGCCACTTCTCCAGCCTCTCAAGGGGATAGGGGTTAAGAGATACAGTTTTAAAAGTCTTTATGTTGTTGAAAAGTTTATTTGTCGAGTGTCTGCTGGGCCGGCGTGCCAACAACAGCAAACCCAACGCAAGTCAGAAAGAGAAAACTCCTACTGGAAGAGAATATGAAGGCATAACAAAGCTATTTAGAAGTATTACAGTGCAGCAGCTGGTTTTGCTAATGCTTCTTGGTTATTAAAAAAAAAAAAAAATAACCATCTAAGTCCTAATTCTCTTTGTCTCCTCACTCGGAGTAGCTGCAGTGTGTGAAGCTTGCTGGCCCATGACTCATTCTCCCCACTAATGCTATTGCTTTGAATAGCCCTTGTAAAAACATGCATTTTGTGGTAGTTGTCTTAGCCGGCAGTCCAGGAGGCTTTTTTTCCTCTCCCTGGGTGAGTGATTTATGTGTGCTAATCTCCGGATCTGCCTTTGCCACACATGGTGCCTGTGAAAACACTGCTGGTGCTGTACCTGGGCTTGCTCTGCTCACCTTTCTGCAAGGGTAACTCGAGCACTGAAACTCATTTAATCTCTTCCTCCACAGGCAAGAGTCTCATATCGAATAAATTCTGATACCTTGGGCTTCTTGTCAGGGACAGGCAGTCCTGAAACTGAGGCTGGATTCTAATTCTTACTAGATCTGGAAAGGGTAACGGGCAAAGAAATGCAAATGCAAAATAAGATGTTATTTCCAACCTCTAAAAGAAACTTCTTCGCATTTGATGATTCTGCTTTCTGGATTTACTCTGTATTTTAGTGTTCAGATCAAATTGTTGAACGCATTTAATATGCAATTTAATATTGTTTAATTTGTGGATTTATGCCTGCAGATTATGTTTGGATCGCTCAACAAAATAAAATCTTGATTATAGCCAAACATGTCGATAAAGTTCAAGGAGCTGACTGTGACTTTTCTTTATACAGGATGGAAATTAGAGATGGTTATGGGCGATTTGGGGAAAGGAAGTAATGCTGTTAAATATCATTTTAGTTAAGTTGAGGCATGAAGGTCACCAAGTTTTCAGCTAAGTGAGGTTAAATTCAGGCAAGGCTGGTCAGTAGCAGCATCCCTTTAAGTGATAGCTGCTGGAGATCTCAGGACAATACCAGAAAAAAGTCAGGGTATTTGGAAAATTGCCAGGATTTAAGCTCACTTGTTGAAGTAGAAGAATGTTGCTTTCATTGAGAAATTTCTAAATTGAAGAATAAATGTTTTGATCATTGTGTCCTTTGCACTCGAAGGCGAATGATATTCCCAGTTCTGTGGGTATGAAGTCTGCAATCTTTCCTTCTGCTGAGATTTTTTTCTTGATTATTATTCTGTTTAAAAGACAAGAAAAGGAGCTTGTGGCAGAGAAAACTGCCTATAGAATAGACTGGCTGTTTAGAATTGTTATTTTAATGTGAAGGGATGAGGTAATAGAGCACAGCAATAACCAGCAAGCTGCAATCTTTGATTCCAGCATCAACAACTCCACAGGCCTGATCTTTATTGGACTTTTTTTTAAAATTTGGGAGGAAGGAGGGGGCTCTGATTAGCATATCTGCTTCAGGAAGGGTATCAAGAGTTCTCTGATTTCATATTTAAATCTGGGATCTGATTAATACTCGAGGCATGCAGAGAGCTGTAACACGAAGGCTGTTGTTACTATAGTGAGATGCTATTCCAGACATCACAAGACTTGTTATACAAGGAAACACGATTACTGTGGATTAAAGGAGTTGCCAAAGGCTTGAAGGATTTATTGGTGCTGCTGCTTTGAGTTATATATAACTTCATTATTTTGTTGAAAACACTGAGATCTAGAATTAATGAAGCACAGTAAACGCTGCTGAAATGAATCAGCAGGTTTGACAGCTTTGAGCTGACACTGAGCCACTGATGAATTTTATGGGAGCGTTCTTTGGGCCTCCAGATTGCTGGATAATGTACAGAGAGGAATAAATGCAGCTTTTGCGCGGAGAAATGAGGCTTAATGAGCGCAGTGAGGTGCAGCAGAGTTGATGTGATCAAGGCCGTGTTCCTGAAATGACTCGTGATTCCCGAGCTGCTCGAGCTTTGTTGTCCCTGTTTTATATTTAGCCGGCTCTAACCTGGACAGAACAGGGAGGATTGCTCTCATGGAGAAGGTGTCTGGTGTTTAAATTCAGTTGATTTGCACAGGATCATTGCCTCTGCCATGGACTGCTCATGTTTCACTCCTACCTTTCTGAAAGAAAAGGACAGTAGAATGAGATAGGGTAGCTTGGAAGGAGCACATTGACAAAGAAATTCAGGCACGCAGTGCTGCTGGGCTGGATCTCTGGCGTGGAACATTCTGGGCGCAGTGGGGAGCTGCAGAGGTGGGAGCAGGATGGGTGGCAGCAAGGCTCATGTGGCTGTGAGCCAGGCAAGAGCAAGTGGGAACCGTGGCGTTAGAAACAGAGCACTGAAATCGGCTTTTTTTCCCTGCAAAGCTTAGTCGCAGGTAGCGTAGTTGGAGGGGAAATGCAGATGTGGAACAGCTCTGTGCTGTGCTGGGCTGCTGCAAGGTCTCTGTTCTGCGTGAATCAGGAGTTCAGTGCATCTCACATCCCTGGGATCATTTCATTAATCTCAGCTGGATAAAACTGGCGGCCTTTTGACACTGCTTCCCTACCCCAGCTCCGAGAGTGCTGTGACATCCAGAAACGCTTTCGAGACAGCTGCATTCCATTCCTTTCTGTGGAGGAACAGCATTGCAGAGATGTTTCAAAAGGATCGTTGCTTGAACAGATGATTAATTGCAAATTATTTATTGCTCTCTTAAAATTAGCTCAGCAGTCATCGTTTGCTCTTGATAGCGCGCTGCGGAATTGGTGCTGTGGGAATTAATGGGAGTCTGAATGAGAAATGAGCCGTAATCGATGATGAAAGGTTTTGAAGTTTTGAAATAAGCCTTACAACATTAATTCCTTACAAGCAATACTACAAAGAGAAAATATGTAATGGCAGAAATTGTTCTTGAGCTCCCTTTGACTCTCCCCTCTGTAATGTGACTCAGGAATTTGGTTATGTAAAAATATGACTAAGTCCCTTTTGCCTTCAAGATGCAGCCCTGGGTGAAATCCAGTGTGAGATTGGATTTCAGTAAATTGGATAACTTATCTCCCAGTCTTTTTAACTTTGAATTTGGGACGAAACTACATCAAAAGCTGGAATAGCTTCCTCATCTAACTATTCTGTGGCCGAGTGGGGTTTTTTTCTTTCTCTTTAGATAGTGACTGATTACCAAATTAAGCTCTCAGCATCAATAAATCATTTCCCTGCCGAGTAAAACCTATAATTTTTTTCCTACCTGTTGTCTTTTGTACCTTTTGAAGTCTCCCTCTCGGGGCTGTGGAGGCCGGGGCGGGTTCAGCAGGCAGCGCAGAGGGAAATCCAGGTGCACGGTGCAGTTGGGTGGGGGGACAAGCTGCGCACATTCCAGAGGGTTTGCAGGAGCTGGGTGAACTCTGGCCGCACCTTGGGGTGGGGGGGGTTTCCAGAAAACCAAATGAGGGGTTTTGAGGGGCCTCACACGGTGTGATCCATCCATGGGAGGCTCACCAGGGCACTCCTGTTCCCAGGAATCAGCTGGGGGAGCACAGGGGATCGTTCCTGACGCTGCAGGAGCACAGCCTGGAGCCCAAACCAGCCCACCCTGCTGCTGGAATGTGTTTCTCACCATTTGGGGGTAAATCTGCAGAGCCAGCTGTGTGCAGAGGGTGTCCTGGGCTGAAGGGTTGGCTCGCAGAGCCCACTGTCCAAGTGGCCCTGGAATATTTCCATTTGAGACTTCTCCTTCTGTGCTCTGAGGGGCATCACAGAATCAAAATCTTCAAATGCAAAGACCTGTTTGTGTTGGAGGGCAGGAATGAAGAATGGAAATAATCTCCAGCCTGGATTATAAATTAGTGGCAGTTAGGAAAAATCTGTTAGTCCACCAAACCCAACAGCTGGGATTTCTCCAACCCTGCAAGCCCTCAGCTCATTTTTCTCTCTGTATCCCACCCAAAGGTATTTTTAAAGCTGAATGGAGGCAGCTCTCATTCTTTATTGTGCTTATATTGACACAGTCACAGATGTTATTGCTATGCAAACCACGGGTATTATTTTTGCTCTTAAGTACTTTCCTGGTTTCCCTTTTGCTGTGACAATTTTGTCATCGTTGCTGGGAGCTGGAACTATTTCATTCACAGGCCGCAAATGTTTTCTGTTAAGCATTCAAAACCTCCCATCCTCCTATTGTATTTTCCAGTTTACTATAAGTGCTCCAGCCCCATCCAATAGGGGTTGGTTTGAACCTACGTCCGTTCCTGTTATTTTTAACATTTTCTCAGTTTTGCTTTAGTTCTCCAGGATGTGCCACTGCTGAGAATTTAGTGATGAGATTCTCCTGTCTCCCTCACTCACTTCAGCCCCATCTCTTGCTTCCTCTGGATTTCCCTGCCTCCCAGCACTCCTGCTCTCCCGCCCCCCGTGCTCCATAATTTCTCCGTTTGGTTCACACCTGCTTGCCTTGGCTTTGAATGTCTCCTTTGCGTGCTCTGGGTGTCGGATTTTAAATGAAAATGTTCATCTTCTCATCCTCCAGGTTTGCAGACTCACTTCGAGTTACTTCATGGTAAACTCTCAGAATCAACACTTGCAGCTTCCCGTTATTTTTGTGCTCTTTTGTTCTGGAATGCTTCTAAGCAATTTACTTTTCAATAATGGACTTGGTTTTTTTATCAGAACCTTATAAAAAGTTGCTGCTCATTACATTTTCTAGCACTTTTCCTCAGCCTTGTCATGTTAAAAAAAAAAAAAAACAACATAATTTTTCTTCAGTCTTTCTGTTCTCTTACAATAGTCCGGTTGAGTAATGCAGCATTTATTCAATTTATGCTTGCAAACACTTCCATTTTAAACAGCTACTGGACAAATGAATCACAGCAGTAATACTGTGGTACTGTTAACCAGTTTATACTTAATTTCTATGCTGCATTCTTTTCTGTTTGCATTTAAATATTTAAATTTTTCTGTACAAGAAGTGGCCTTCAGGTTAGGATCAGGTCCTGTGTTTTATTCTATTTGTTCCTTTAGTGAGAGGTGCCTGCCTTGCCCAGCATTTATTCTGTTCTCCCTATAAAGTCAATTTAATATTCTGGTGGATTTTCCATTCTTCTTGTACAAACACGCTCCTTCCAATATTTGCATCCCCGTTGAGCAATAAGAAATTGCCAGGACCTGTTTTTCCTGCCTTTTGAGTATCCGGTGTGATTTACCGAGCATTTTTGGGAAATATTCCTTCAGTCCGTTGCCCCTTGTCAGCAGCCTCCCTCAGCCCTGTGTGCCTGGGGAATTATTCTAATCCACACCTCTTGCCAAGTCCTCTTACCTCCCCATTTGACAATGAAACATCAAAAGTTACACTTCAAACCCTAACATTTATATTTAAAAAAAGCTTTTTTTTTCATCTTGTTTTTCCTCTTATCTTCTTCAGGCCTGAAACTAATATAATTTCGTGGAAATTTAAAGACACTGATGGCCTCAGATACCATTTTTTTAAAAAAATATTCTATTCTATGGTCAGAATTAGATGTGTGCCCTCGCTCAGACAAGAGTCAGTCCATCTGTTTCTGCCCCTGGTTTTTGGGGCCAGGATTTTGCACAGACCTTTCTGCACTTCCCACTGGAGCTTTTGCAGTTATTTCACCCCCATTCCATGGAAGGAGAAGCTGGGCTCAGTCTCTGCCCCTGCAGCTTTTGTACCAAAGCTGCTCTCGGGTTTGGTGTGTTTTTATCACAAACCAGAGCGTGTTGACATCACTGACAATTCCCAGATTTGTTTTCGCCCCCTTACACAAACAAAAAGGAGGAGGAGCCCCTTCTATTCCCATTTTTTTGTCCAAGTCAGGTCTCTCCGTAGCTTTTTATTGAGCAGAAGAGCCAAGGAGGTGAAAATCAGAGAGAAGTTTGTCATCCTTGTTCTCAAAATCAACTCCAGCACATTTAAAATCAAATTTTTATCCCTGGCAATTGAGTATCTCTTCACTGAAAAATACTGGAAGTTCTTGGAATTACAAACATACCAGGCCATGAGCCAAGCTTCCCCTGGCTAGGCAGGGACAAAAGCTGCCAGTGGATCTGAGTTTTATGTGGTGGTTTTTTTCTACTGTTCTCTCTGAGGTCATCAAAACTTACTGCAGCAAGGATTCAGTGTTGGATTTTAATCGTTGTTCCGGAGTTAAAATGGGAATTCTCACTTATGAAACAGCCATCAGATTGCAGCTGAAGTTGTTCATCTGCAATTTTTAAATTAAGCTTTATCCCAGTATATTAGTGATTTTAGCAGAATGTTCTAATCCAAAATGAAAATCAGATGTTCTTCGTGGAAATAGGGAAGTTCAGACAATGGGTATTGTGTTTAGGTTACAAGACTCGTGGTCTTCCTTTTTTTAATTTTATTTTCATTGTTTACATTGCAGGCAAGTCTTTGTTCATTTTAAGGAATAAAGCTATTAGTTTAAAAGCACGATTTTTTTAAAGTTTGTATCCAAAAATATTTCTCTTGAGCTGTATAAAAAGCGGGGTTTTCTGGAAATTCATTGCCCTCATGAATGGACTCCTGGTGAGCAAGGAATTTTTATGACTCCCTTAAAAAAACAATCGCAGGCATTCCACAAATAAACAATACATTGATTTGGAGGGGTGCATTTTAATGGCTATTTTATAATTATTTGTTCTCCAGTGTTTATTTCTGCATGGCATGTTGTAATTTTAAACTGAGTTATCCTAAGAATCCCCTTTGTACAGCAGAGAGCAGAGCTTTGGAGCAGGAGCCAATTCCCAAGTGCAGACACAGGCCTGACTGATATTTTTCCCCAATTTCCATGAATCCTGGAAGAAGAGCTGGAATAGTTCAGGCCAGCTGCTTTCAGCTTCGTTTTCCATCTTGTTTTGGCAGGTTTTCTCTTTTCCTCAATTAGATTTTCCTCCCGCGTCTCTCATTAATAAATTTCGCGCGTGATTTTTCCTTTTGTTTGATTTTCCTCCTTTCAGGGCTGTTTTTGCGGAATAGCCGACCATAGTCCCGGCTCCGCTGGGCCTGGCTTTTCCTCTGTGTGACCCCTTGTGAGTGACAGTTCTGATTTTCCTGGCACAGGGATGCAGTGCCCTGTTGGTGTCCGCAGCAGCACCAACCCGGCCGTTGCACAAGAGGCTTGTTGGAAAAATTGGGATAAGGGGGACTGAGCAATCGCGGATTGCTCCTCGTCCCAGAGGGAGCAGCAGTTCCATCCTTGTTGCTTTTGGACAGGATTGACTTTTTACTGCTCAGTCTGCAAATAATGCAGGAGATGCTGTCACCGCCAGCAGCACAGCGAGTGATTCAGCGCACGCTCAGGTGCTGCAGGATTTTTTTCTGATTTTCAGAAAAATAATATTTTGTTCGCCCTGAGAGAGCTCAGAGGGAAAACTGCAACATTTAGAGAACGAAAGGTGCTGTGCAGCCAGGATGAACCTTGGATTTCAGATGTTTGGGCCTTCGTTTCCTTTTTGTCAAACCTCTGTGTGTGTGTGTGTTTGTGTCACTTACATTCTCAGCAAGTTTTTCCTCAACTCCTTTAATCCATGAGGTAGAAATGCTGCTGTTTTTTACAGAAAAAAAAAAAAAAAAGCAGATTACCTGGCAGCATTTGTGCCTGCAGCAGCCCTTGGTGTGTGTTTGGGAGCAGGGAGACCTCAAGTTCCTTCTCTGTGTGTGCACATCAACAACACAAAACATAAATACGGCCAGCAGTGACACCAGTGATCAGATTTTGTCGCTCCTTCCCTCACAGGGAGCCTGGCAGACTTTCAAAGGTTGCTGCTGTCAGAAAATCACGGAACAGAAAAAAAACCCCACAAATCAAAGATGTTGTGCTCTCCTTCCAGCTCTGCAAGAGCAGCAGGTCACTGTGGCAGACCCCAGCTCACTTCTGGATTTTACAGAGCTGCCCTGACCCTCGGGGGCTCAGGGGGAGAGCAGGATGCTCTGCAGCAGCGTTATTCCCTGGGATTTGCCCGCTCTCAGCAGAATTCCTGGTTTTTCCGTCGGAATCAGTCTTTCTGACTGTGAGTTTCAGATTTATGGCACAGTTCAGCGCCGGCTCGGCCTCAGCAAACAGATCAAAGCCATGGGTGCAAACATCAGAGCAAAGAAGAAGCAGGCGACCCAAATGGGCCCTCATTGGGTGTTTTTAGAGGGTGGAACGAAGCTGGGTTTGTGCGAGTTCAAACTTGGCAGGACTCTGCCATTTCTAATTAATTGATGAATTTGACAGAGGTTCTATTTCGTCAGCATAAAACCTCTTTGCAAAAGGCAGATGTTTTTATTGCAGAGGAGCTGAGCAATCAGCTTCTCGGTGAACCTCCCCACGCCGGGGTTTCTGCAAATCCCCCAGCAGCAGAAAGAGAATCTCTGAACAGCAGAGCCTCTTGCTGCTTTACCGCTCTGCTAAAAATCAGTATTTGTACTTTTCAAGAACAATTAGAGGGATTCAGTCTTAGTCAGTTGTACCTTTAGGCTGCAAATCTGAAATAATTTGTCGTTTATTTTGCAAATTCCTTGAAAATGTTGTTATTTAACTGTCCAGGCAGCTCCCCCAACGAATGCCTGCAAACAGATTTCTTGCTGCTTCCTTTTATGATAGGAGAGCTACTTGGGTGAGTGAATTATCACAGAGAAAGCAACATTTTCTGGGCAGTGCTGAGGAGTGTCGACACTTCCAAGGGAATTAAAGCAGAGGGGAACAAACTTGGGTGAAACTTGGGTGTCATTCATTAATTAACAACACAATACTGAAACTAAGGACCTTTTCAAATTTCTGTTGCAGCAGCTTCAGTTTTACTCAGCTGTATCTTAAAGCTGAAAATCTGAAATAATCTGGCATTTGTTTTGCAGACTTCTTGAAAATTTTAATATTTAACTGTCCAAACAGTTCTGCCTGCAGAGATTTCTTGCTGCTTTATGATAGAAAAGCTAATGGGTGAGTGAATTATCCCAGAGACAGCAACATATTCGCATTCTCTTTCCCTCTGAGTTCTTCCCAGTGCAAAACGAACATGCAGCCTCTGTTTGGAATAATTAGCCACGGTTTACTGGGGGAATTTTGGGACTTTCATGTTGCATTGGCTTTTGATCAAAATTTCCCTGCGCTGCCTGGTTTAATTCTGGCCATCTGGATTAAAAGGCTCTCTTAACCTTCAATCCAGATTGTAACTCTTTCTCTTGGAGTGCGCTGCCATAAAACTCGGGCAGCTTTCCAGCGTTCTTCATTAAAGCTGGCTTTATTACGCTTTGTCGGCCATTAAATGATTGTTCTGCACAATGGGCACTTGATTCTAATTTGCTGGAGCCGGGAATCAGTTCCAGCAGTCAGCCAGTTCTGTAATTAAAAAGAAAGCGTGTTTATACCTGCTAGCATCTCCTGAGAGCTGCGGAGGGCGAGGAGCAAACAGACTTGAAAGGCAACAATTTCTGCTAATAAGACGTTGAAGGGCTCTAATCTGCCAGCGGGCTGTGCTGTGCTGTGGAAGTGGGATTTTTATTTTTTTTTTTCCCCCATAATAACTGGGTTCGAAGCAAAATCTGTGGTTTGTGACAGGGATAAAAGGGCAGTTTGATTTGTCATCAGTCTCCCCAGATCTTTGATTTTTTTGTTTCAGGTTAGAAAGAAATGTGAATTTCTTGCAGGAAAGGAGCAATCGGGGCTCCTTGAATCCTTTCCGAGTTTTGTTTCTGCTCTTGTGGGCTTTTTTATCAGGGAGCTCAATCTCACTCGTACTGGTTTTTCTTCACCTGTAAAGTTTTGAAAAATGGTGAGAAAATTGCTAGCTTTAAAATCATTTTTAAAGGGAATTTTTCATGGGTGTTTGTGCCATTTACTTTTATATCTTGGCTGTTGGGAAGTTGAAAGAAATAAATGCAAGTTTGTCCAAGCTGCAGAGTTGAACTGTTTTGTACAAGTGTGGCATAGCAGATGGTGTAATTTAATCTGATTTTAGCATTTAGTATAACCTAAAGTAGATACGTGATAGTTTAATGAATATTAGAAAATATTTCTTTATAACGTTGAAGTTACGTAGCAGCTTTATAAGAATTTTTTCCCCTGAACTTGTGTCTCCTAAAATTCCATCTTTGAAATCCCTTCTAGTAAATCTGCACCTGGAAAACTTTCCTGGGAGCTGCATTTGTGCACATTTGGTGAGATGAAGCTGCTGAATGAAATAGTTTCATTTTCAATTTTACAAGCGTCATGTTTGGCTGAAAACAATTCTCTGCCCCAGCTGAGAACTCAAGAGATGCAAAGGCTGGAATTCCTGTCTTGCAGTTGGGCATTGGTCTGCAGGAATTGGGCATACAGGAGGTCAGAAATTTGCTTTTTAACCTCTCTCAAATTGGAGCTCTCAAATTAGTAATTAAGCCATTTCTAATGGACTAAAATCGATGGTCATGTGGGGTGTGGACCAAGCCAGATGGTGCAAAAATCGAGGAAAGCTGCGGAATTTACCTCCCACAGTTCTAATCAGAATCCTAACAAGAACGATTCTGATCAATAAATTCTAACCAGAGTTGTTGATGAGTTAATCAGGAGTTTTCAGTCTTGTTAAACCAGTGAGGAACACGGCCTGGAACAAAACCAGGACTTTACAATTCTGCCTTTCCATCATGGGAGCCCTGACGTTCTGCTGGACACACAATTTTCTGAGGAAAATCTTCAGAACATGGAAATTCCAAGTCACCTGAAAAATCCTTTCTTTCCCTTCTTATGAAGGTTTTTTTTAATATATATTTGTTGATTTTGGAAAAAGTCGAAGGCTTTTCTCGTGAATCTAATCTTCTCAGTGGCAAGCCCTTGCAGTGCCTTTGCCAAGGGTTTATTTCACAAGCGTTCAGTCCAGTTTTCTTTTCACATACGTGAAATAACACCTTGGCAAGTGGCAAACAAAATACATGCAGCAAAGAGAAAGAGGCCTGGGCTTTTTTATTTAAGTGAAAAGATATATTTTATGAAATAATCCTTTCGTTGAAGCGAGTAATTAAAGCTAAACTAAACGAGATCTCATAAGAGATTGCACGGTAATTATGTAACTTTCAAGAACCAAGAGCTGATGGGAATGAAGTCTTTTCACTTGGCTGGGTTTTCCTTGGAAAAGGGCAGGACCTTGTGATGATGTTCCACGGTGTGTGTGAGAGCAGCGGCTGCTACAAAATCCAAACATCCCCAAGTGGTTTCTAGAGCCCAGATGTTTATCACCTCCCTCTTCTGCGAGCGAGCAGGAAGGGTTTTGCTCCGGGTTTCTGAGTGGTGGAACTCCACATTTGTCCTGGGAGGCTGGGGATTTATGCGTGGCCCACAGAGAATTTATGTTTGAGGAAAGAAAATTGCTCCTGTGGCACCCTGGGAGTTGTGAGAAAAATGATCCTGAGCTATTCCTGGTTCAGGGGGAGGAAAAAA
>WBMY01017016.1:48503-81872 GCA_013397315.1 Donacobius atricapilla
TAAATATACATATAAATATATATTTCTACATATATTTATATGTCATGTATTTTATATTATATATATTTTATATATATTTTTTTACTATATATAAAATATTTATAGCATATTGTACCTACTAGGATCTCCTGAGAGCCGCTGAGGGTGAGGAGAAATCAGACCTGAAAGGCAACAATTTCTGCTAATAAGGCTGTTTTCCTCTTGTATTGAATGCAAACGGAATCAAATCAGTGTCTCCAGAGCATTTCTCTGGGCCCCAGAGATATTCTGAGGTGATTTATTTTATAATCGGCTCCGTTTATCACGGCATGGTGCTAAAAACACCGAATTTCTGGGTTTGATCCCTGTGCGGACCATTCACTTCAGGGTTGGATTTGTATCACTACAACTAAAAATACGCTTAAGATATTTAAATCACGTATCTACTTGTCTGCTTTCACAGAATAACTTAGATTAATTAAGTGGATTTAAATACCTAATCTTACCAGATAGCATGATAATTTCAGAGGAGAAGGGAAAAACTAGAAAGCAACCAAAACCTAGTTTAAAATGAAAAAAAAAAAAAAAAAAGTCAAAGCAAAATCAAAGTTGCTCTTTATTTTCTGTGTGATAGTTCTAGTTCCAAACGGAAAACTGATGGCATTGAAATGGCATATTGTGAGTTGGGGATGCTTTCTTTTGCCATTTCTTTCTATAATCCAGCCCAAGAGAGGTATTTTTTCCAATCCCCCTCTATTTCAGCATTGTGTGCTTGCTTGGAAATGCATCCGTACTTGACTGGACATGGGCAGTTACAGCCTGACAGCAGCACCACAAAAACTCACGGTGAATTCAATGATATTTGCTGAATTCAAGGATATTTGGGTTCCTTTTAGCTCTGAAATGTGTGTGGCGATCTCTAATTAGAGCAAATAACAGGAATGTTTTTATAGGAACCTGGTGCTAATCAAATGTGTTAAGGGCACTCTTACGCAAATACTGTGAGATTTTGGAGGGTCTGCGCACAAAACTTGTACCACGAGCCCTTTTGTGAAAGGGGTTTGTTTCAAAAATCAGAATCGAGGAGTTGCAGAGGGCTGCAGCGCTCAAAAATGCTCATTCAGGCTTCCCTGTTGTGGTTATTGATAATAAAGTCAGGCTTTAAGGCAAGGTCTTCTCATGGCTGTACCTCCAAAGTTAATTTATTCTCGCAGTTCTTTCCAAAGTGCGGGCAGATCCTGTTACTTGTATTTATTGTAGTAACAATCAAACGGTGAAAAATTGTCATTTCAAGATATTTAGTGGTGTCTCTCTCTAATGTCAAAAGGTGCAGTAACTTTGCAGCCGCTGTCCCGTCGCAAGGGCTGCGTTTTGAGTAAATTCAAACCATTTACATATTTACAGATAACTTTACAACACACAGCTCTGTTGGATTTGTTTTCTGGAAGGGAATTAGAGGAGATAACATCTGAAGTCTTTATGTGATGCTTGCAGTACAGTTGTGTCTTTTTGAAGGATTAATTTGAGAAGTGAAGCCTCTGGGGTATTTCTCAATATCTATCAGAACTTTCACACGCAGGCGTCTTGAACTCCTTGAAGTTGCTCAATTCCAGTCAATATCTTCAGGTTATAAATTAGTTCCTAATTAACATGGGGGGATTTTGACAGAAATTAATGAAGTCTTGAGAGCTCTTGCCTGTGTAGCAGACTTTTCCCAGCTGTCCTCCCGAACTTCTGTAGGGAAAATCAGAGAAATTCCAACTTGGCAAGAGTGCAGGTATTACAAAATTTGGTTCCTGATTGCATTGTCTCACACTTCAGCTCAGTTCTGAGTGGTTTCACACCATGCTCTCGTTCCCCTCTCCAAAGAGGAAGAAATACAAAAAAAAAAAAAATCTACTTTCAGCAACTGAGACCCCAATACGCCAACTTCTCCTTCAGTTCACTGAGAAATGCTTTTCTTTGGGGAAACCTGGCACATTTTGCTGCCTAGGAGAGAAAAGAAGACACTTCAGCAGTGAAGATGTAGGTGACAGATTCACTTTGGTATTTCTCCTGGTTGTGCACGGTTGCTATGGAAAGGATTTGAAAAATCAAAGTGGCTGATCAAAAAAATCAATGTTGCAAGTGGCTGAAATCGGGTTTTCTCCATTCAACACTCAAATGTATTAAAATTCTAATGCATTAAAATACTCCTCTTCGGCAATTTGGGGGGTTTTGTGGGATAAAAGCAACACTAAATGCAGATTTGGACAGTGCCTCGTGTACGCACTTCGCTCCTGAGCTGTGCTGCCGGTGACATTCCTGCCGCTGTTACTCCGAGGGAGGTTTTGTTGTTCGTTCTTCAGCCAAACCGCTGGAGTTCCGTGTCCCTAGAGCCTCTCCTCAGGAGTGAAACAGGGCACTGTGAGTGTAGGAATGTCAGGCCAATAACCCAAACCTGGAAGCTGCCGGGGGTTCAGCGTTTGGGGTGCTGCTGTGGTTATTCAGCCAGCACCGATTTGGGTGAGGGCGGAAGAGGAGGCGTTTGGCCGATCATTTCCAGCTCCTGCACTGCTGTAGCCCCCTCGTATTTCCAGGGAGAGTCACGGGAAAGCAATCCGCCAAAGGCAGCCCAGCGAGGGCACGAGCTGCGGGGTAAACGCAGTGCAAGGCGTACAGTTCAGCCGGGAAAACCTCCGCACGTGCACCTGCCTGGTGTTCCCTGAGGGGCAGATGTGGAGTCAATCCTTCCTTCCTCCTGCTCCTCCTCCTTTGAGGAGCAAATGTGGAGTAAATCCTTCCCTCTTCCTCCTCCTGCTCCTCCTCCTTTGAGGAGCAAATGTGTAAATCCTTCCCTCTTCCTCCTCCTGCTCCTCCTCCCTTGAGGAGCAAATGTGGAGTAAATCCTTCCCTCTTTCTCCTCCTGCTCCTCTTCCTTTGAGGAGCAAATGTGGAGTAAATCCTTCCCTCTTCCTCCTCATTCTCCTCCTTTGAGGAGCAAATGTGGAGTAAATCCTTCCCTCCTCCTGCTCCTTCTCCTTTGAGGAGCAAATGTGGAGTAAATCCTTCCCTCTTCCTCCTCCTCCTGCTCCTCCCTTGCTCCTCCCCAGCATGGTTGGAGGGTCCTGGTGCAACTCCAAGCTGCCAGGACCCGATCCAGGCTGGTTCTGCTCTGTTTTGACTTTTTAGTGAATTTTCCAGCTACCTGTGAATCAGAATCAGAGCTGTGGGAATATGGGCTAGAGATGGAATTCTTTCTGTTCTTGGCTTTATTTTGTAGAGGTACATCTCTGGCTCCAGGTTACGTAAGATGCTGACCAAAACTGAGTGTATTAGAATATTTTTGCACATGGAAACTCAAGCTTTTGTTGTACGTGGTGGTTTGAAAATTAACAGGGAAAAGCTTCTCTGAAAAGGCTCAGTCAGTGCTGGATTTGGGAAGTATTTATGCTGTCATGCTGTCTTTGTTTTAGTTGTCTTAAATAGAAAAATATATAGCAGTCAGGGAGTTGTTCTTTATTGGGTCCAAGTTGTCTTCTGGGGGATTTTCATAATTAAGTGTGAGGGATATTTTAATATTCAAAGCAAAAAAAAATTGAATGTCATTTGACTGTAAAAACACTCTTTTTCCTTTTTTGCCAGGAGGAAAATAATGCTAAATTGAGAGGTGTCTTTAGCTTGTTTGGACTTGTTTGTCTTAACAAAATAAAACAATCACCAAACTGTTTGTTTTGCCTGAATTTTTCCTAGTTAAAAAAGTAAGGTTACACCTGACCATTGTTTCCTTTCCTATTGGGTTTGTTATGACATTGTTTAGAGGGAAGTCACGTCCTTGAATTGGTATTGAAACCTGGATTCTGGTTGAGGTTAAACTTAAAGAAAAGGGGCACTTTACAGGACAGGTCTCATTTGTGCGAGGCTGAACAAAAATCATTCTGCTGTCGCGAATAAAAAGCCTTTAGTCATAAATATTTGTGATTTTACACAGCAAAAGTTTGGAGTTTTGTTCACAGGAGTGTGGGGAGTGCCGAGATTTTAAATTTCCAGTGCAAGCAGAGGGATCTTAATTCTGAGGGAACTTCATTGGATCCTGAGGAGTGGGTTGGGTTTAAAAGTGATTTCATTCCACACTTTCACACTTTTATCTGATTTAAATCATTTTTTAATAATCCCGTAATTAAGGCACAGCACTTGGAACGCAACATTTCTGTCTTTCTAAGCTGAAAACGCTGTCAGAGGTGGAGAAGCAAAAGGGTGAAGGGTAGAAGGTTTAAATGGGATGAGTTTCCCATACAATAAATGACCTCCAGCTGTCCCTAACTTAATTTTTTCTGTAGTTCTAAGCAAAACTCTTAATAATTCTTGACATAATGAAAGGAGATTTGAAGGTGGATTAAAAATGAAGATGGAGAATATGTGCTGGACTTCATGCCTGTAACAGAGACAGCAAGATGGGGAAACTGGTATTTGTAGAAATCTTGGAGCTTTCAGAAGACTATAGAAATTGAAATTCTGGAGAATTCAGGCATGTAAATAATCCAGGAAGAAAAAAAAGCGAAATTACAAGGAATGCTGGAGGTCAGCTTTTTAAAAACGTGTTCATGCAAGACCTCTCTGAACGCTGGAGTGGCTGTGCTGAAGATTTGCTTTCATTTGGTCTTTCCACCTGTGCCCTCTGCAAATGCAGCAGAGTGTGCAGATGTGGCAAATGGTAGGACATGGAGTAGATTGGCTCCATGGAGCTGTCAGCAGAGAAAGAAGGCTTTATTTACAATCCCAGCAGTTCCTTTTAGAACACGCTGTGTAAAAAGGTCTGTTATTGCTCCATGGCACTGACACTGCTCTCCATGGGTTCAGGAATAGGAAACAACCCCTGGGACAGTTGTTCTGGCAAAGGGAACACTGTTTGCTGAGCCTGTGCTGAGAAACGCAGAGAGATGTTTTGGAAAGAGAAACTGTTGGCAGCTTTCCCTTGGGAAAGGAGCCGGCAATGGTCAGCGAGCTGAAATTCAGGCTCAGAAATGTCGAGCCCACAATGGTTGCTGTATTTTCTCTTTCCTCTGGAAGTCTGCAGCTGTCCTCACAGCTCGGCTTCTAGTTCTATCTGTCATTCTCAAAAATCCTGAAAAACAGCAAATTGTTCTAGTGTGTGATGTCCTGAAAATCTAAGGACGTGGTGGTAACCAGCACCATGGAAAAAAGTCTCATTTTCCACTCTAATTAGTACTCAGGACTTTTAGAAAGTATTGGTAATAGCACCCTCAGCTTTTTTTTTTTTTCCCTTCTTGTTTTTCATTGGAGCAATCGAATTAATTTCTGGGAAAATAAATATCAGGGCTTATCTTGAGGAGGATTCTTTCTCGAGGGGAAAACCTTGCGAAGTTCATGAACTTCTTGCAGCGGCAGGATTAAGATCTTGCTGGGCCAGATTTATCAAAGACATGATTCCATCAGTGAAGATGAGAAAGTGAGCAGTGTTTCGGTGCTGCTGAGTCTTCACAAGCTCCTGATTTGAATGCTTGCAGGAACAGGAATTTTGGCTCGTGAAACGCGGGGAACATGTCGGTGCCTCTGCCGAGCGGCATGGCTCTGCATTTCAGCTGGAAAAGAAATGCCAGATACTGGGATGAGTCTGGGAGTCTGCAAATAAATATTTGAATTGGCCATGTCTTTCAAATGCATTTCAATTGATTTTATGGAGGCTGGCATCCCTCCAGAACTGCTGAACAAACACTTTGGGATCCGATCCGTCATCATCGAGATAAATGCCAAAATTCCGGTTGACTTCAAAGGGAGCAGAATGAAGATCTCAGTCCCCAAAAGGCTCAGTGTGATTTTTATCTCCTGAACAGGAGGATCACGAGATAAAGGAGGGTTTGTTTGACAGGACCTGCAGGGAGGTGAGTGGTTCCTCGGTCTTCCAACCACTGGAGGCACGTGGAGCCTGGTCGGAGCCTGGTTTCAAGGATGTTTTCTCTCTTCAGATGTGTTGCTAAGCAGTCAAGATGTAGCAGCTTGCACTGAGCAAGAAAAACTCCTTCAGTGATCCAATTGTCCAAATCGTTGCTTGCTTCAGTCTTTTTTATTCTGATTCTCCAGCTGGGGTTGGTGACGTGGGACAGCAAAGGTCCTACAGCAGTGGCAGGCAAGGAATGAGCACAGCGGGGTTGGCAGAGAGGGAAATACCCCGTGTTAGGGAAGGAAATATCCCATGTTAGGGAAGGAAATATCCTGTGTTGGGGAAGGAAATATCCTGTGTTAGGGATGGAAATATCCTGTGTTGGGGAAGGAAATATCCTGTGTTGGGGAAGGAAATATCTTGTGTTAGGGAAGGAAATATCCTGTGTTGGGGAAGGAAATATCCTGTGTTAGGGAAGAAAATATCCTGTGTTGGGGAAGGAAATATCCTGTGTTGGGGAAGGGAATATTCTGTGTTAGGGATGGAAATGTCCTGTGTTGGGGAAGGAAATATCCTGTGTTAGGGAAGAAAATACCCTATGTTAGGAGCACTGAGTAGCTGCAAAAGCAAAACAACCTCTTGGTGTAGAATATTTACGTGGCAAGGAGGAGCTGCAGAATTTGGGGTGTCTGGAGCTCCCTCGTTTGCTCTGAGGCTTTGACTACGCAGCTCCATCCTCAGCCATCCCCGTCCCCTTTTTGCCTCTTAGGACGGGTGTTGGATTCTCTTTGGGTTTCATTCCTCCCAGGTCACTTTCCCACTCCATTTTCCAGTGTCAAACCCTCCAGGGAGGTTTGGGGGCTGGAATTCAGCAGGGGATTGGAGGGGATTGCGTGGTCAGGCCAAAAAGAGGAGTGTGAGCTCAGAGATTTGGTGGGGATTGGTGAATTTGGGCTGATTTGGGGATTGGAGGACTTGGGTTTTTTTGGGGATTGGTGGATTTGGTGGGATTGGTGGATTTGGGCTGATTTGGTGGGATTGGTGGATTTGGGCTGATTTGGGGCTTGGTGGATTTGGGCTGATTTGGTGGGATTGGTGGGTGGTTTGATGGAAACTGTTCTGCAGTTGATAGCTGGATGCTTCTCCATTCCAAGTAGCTTTTCATTCATCTTGAGACTCTTGTCTGTAAAACATTTCCAGGAAAATTTTAGATAAAAGGCCTAAATAGAGCTTTTCTTTAACTTCCTCCTTCCAGATTCTCCACATCTCCTCTCCCCTCCTGCATCTCACTTTCTCTTCTGAGTCAATGATGGCAGCTATGCCCATTTATAATTTTCTAATTTAAACATAATTTTCATGCATTTTGCCAAGCCATGCGCCCGGGTTTTTTTTAAGTTACACTGACTGAGATCATTATTTTTCCTTCTGCACGTTGCTGTTCGCTACTCAGTTAATAGATGGAAGAAACGATTCATTTAAGAATCATGGATTGAAGGGAAAATTTTCAAGAATTAACTCCATTATGAAACATTTAGGAGCAGTTTTAACATTAGTAACAATAGTTAGGTCTCCCACACTCAGTAAGACGCTTATTTTCTTGCATTTCCAAGTCAGAATATACAGATATTTGTGGGGAGGATGTGTGCAGCATCCCAAGACCCAACTCATGGGCAAAGGTTTCTCCTTTTGATGGGTGGCTTCTTTCTAGTTCAACAAATAAACAGAAAACTAAAAAGTTTTCCTTTGAGCCAGAGATGGGAATTTCATTCAGCTGTGGAGACAGCTGATGTGCCTTGGGGCAAAATATGGGAAGAAACAGATGGCCATAAAAGGAGAAGCACTGGGGAATAAAATAATTGAAAATTCCAAGCAAGGGTCTATAAATAAAATCTGTGGGAGCTCACTGTACATAAACAGAAATCCAAGGTAAGAATCCTGCCTGCCATGGAGAATGTTAAAGGGACAGCCCAGGTAACTGGCTGGGTTTGCATTCACAGCCTTGTTTTGGGCTTTGTGCTCCCTGGAAAATTCTGCCATGTTCCACAGGGACATGCGCATCATGTAAATAAAAAGTATTTTATTTTAAATTGAGTCTTACCTGCGTTTGCCTGCAGGATGTTGTGCCTGTGTTTTTTAGAGTGTTTTCTGCTCATAAAAATTAATAACAGTGCGAGTCAAAACATTTAAAAGTTCAAATTGGCATTGCAGTGTTGTGAGCTCCCTTTGAATTTTGCAAATTCCTCAAACACATTCTCTATGGACCTTATAATGTCTGCAGTTATAAATGTTTCCTCTTAGGCAGGGGAATAATTCTTCAGGATTAAATAAGTGACTGTTCAGAGTTTCTGTTCTGGCTCTTGGTGAATGCTTGCGTGCATCCAGCCCAGGCCATTTCATGATCCTATGATCTCAATTATTATATTTGAAAAGTCTTATTTGGGTGTAATTTGGACATCCCCTGTGGGTCCCTTCCAAGTTGGAACATTCTGTGATTCCTGAGTACTGTGACAAGCCACTGCAGTCTGTTGGGGTTGTGTGTCTGTCTGTCCCAAATTTGAATTTATGTGCTGTCTAAAAGGTATCCTCCTCCTGAAACTGAACTTTTGTTCACTCACTGAGGGGGGAAAAAATAACCCCTCCTTACCCTATATGTGTAGGTCAGCATAAAACACTGCATTTTGGCTTCCTTTCAAGAAATCCTCTTCGTTTCTTGCTGGGTTGTTTCTTTCCAGTGTCTCTGAACGAGGCAAACCCTGATTAAAGGAGCACTGAACGTTTCCAGGGACGTCTCTTCGTATTTTCATGTTGTAAGAATAATTACAACGAGCTCGATTTGCAACTGCTGCCAGAGCGGCTCTTCCAGCCTAGTCAACTTGGAGAAGGTTAAAAATACGGTGGGATAAGCCTGGGCTTCAGCCAGCGAGAAAAATTCTGTTGCTACTTGCCCGGCGTGGAGCTCAGAGCTCCCTCCTGCCCCTCTTCTCCCTCTCCCCCCTCGTAGCCACGAGCGCTCGGTCGTGTCGGCACTGGCACTGGAGCTGCCTTGCTCGGAGTTTGAAAGAAGCGCTTTTATCGTTCCTAATACGCAGCCTGGGGCCAAAACAGACCGAGCGATTTGGAAGGACGAGGTTCAGCAGGAGGCTGGAATTCCCACCGGGCGGCCCTTCGGGAAGAGGGGTCTGGAGCAGCTTTTTAGCACAGGGATAAAAACTGCCCTGCTTGGCCAGCTGAGCTCCGCTGGGGTGGGGACGAGCTCGTGGCACGACCACAGTTGTGACCTGGTGCGTTAGAGCTGCCAGAACGAACCCATCTTGTTTCATCCCGCTCTTAAGCTTCAAAAATCAGAATATTCCCATTGATCCCAGTATTTAAAACTCACTTACTTCGTTCAATCTGCTTCTTAAACTTCAAAAATAGTAATATTCCCATATATCACAATATTTAAAACTCACTTACTTTATTTAATCTGGTTCTTAAATTTTAAAAATTATAGTATTTCCATAGATCCCAGTATTTAAAACTCACTTACTTCGTTCAATCTGCTTCTTAAACTTCAAAAATAGTAATATTCCCATATATCACAATATTTAAAACTCACATTGTTTAATCCGGTTCTTAAACTTTAAAAATCATGGTATTTCAATAGATCCCGGTATTTAAAACTCACTTACTTCATTCAATCTGCTTCTTAAACTCGAAAAATCATAATATTCCTGTAGATCCCAATAGTTGAGATCCACTTACTTTGTTCAATCTGGTTGTTAAACTTGAAAAATCATAATATTCCCATAGATCCCAGTATTTTAAACTCACTTATTATGTTTAATCTGTTTCTTAAACTTTAAAAATCATAATATTCCCACAGATCCCAATATTTAAAAGTCACTTATTTTGTTTAATCTGGTTCTTAAACTTTAAAAATCATAATATTCCCATAGATCCCAATAGTTCAGAGTCACTTATTTTGTTTAATCTGGTTCTTAAACTTTAAAAATCATAATATTCTCCTATATCCCAATATTTCTCAGAAGTGCTGGTCCACATCATTGTTTTGACCCTTCCAGGGGGAAAATCATCTCTTCAGGTAAATGAAGGTGACTTCAGTGGCCCAGGAGGATCTTTGTGTGGCCCTGAGGTTTTTTCCACTCCAGGATTTTCTATTTCATTCGGCCCCATATGGCACCGTCCCCACAGTTTTTCTCTGCAGGGTTTTGCACAAAAGATTTTTTCATTTTAGCACCTCCTTGTCCTTGCTGCTGTCAGCCGCCGTAAGCTTGTCCGTGTTTTGATCCGTGCATCTCGTGCCTAAATCTCAGCTTGTCTCAAGAATGATTTTCCTTTGTTTCCATCTCCTTTTGAGCTCTCTTCCCCAGTGCGTTCTGACACCTTCCCTCTCCTGCAGGATGTTTCCACTCTGCAGCCGTTTCAGAACCCCGTCAATAAATTTTTCATCTCCGTTTCTGTGAAACACGTCTAATAAATCTCCTTTAACTCATTTTTCAGAGCTGTCACCAATAATCAGACAACCCAAACACATTTGTCCTTCGGTCTCACTGCTGCATGATTGCATCAGTTCAGGTGCTGCCCTTTTTTGGAGACGCTTCCAATTTCCATTTTTTATGGACTGTAAATCAAAGCAACGCCACCATTTTCTGCGAGTAGCAAAAATTCCCTTTATTAATGTAATTGTGCCATAGTGAATCAGTCCGGGAGCTCAGTTGTGTCCCATTATCCTGCTGGTCTGAGGTCCTTTGAGTCCTGTTACAAACACGAAGAAATGCAAGACTTACCCCATTCCCCGCTGCCTTTTAGTAACCCTTGACACACTGCATCATTTTCCGTAAGTTTTTATGGCACTTTTTATCTTCGCGTGAACTTTAATAATTATTATAACTTGTCTCCTGTTCTGCCTTGCGAGTGATTTGTTGGGCTTTGACTTCTCCCTTCGTGCCAGAATTTACAAACCCAATTCCCCCCAGTGAAATAATGGGATGTGCTGGCCCGGCTTCGTGCTTGGGCTCCATCTGAATTTCATTTCTCCTTGCTGTGGGAAAAGTTCTAGTCTGGAGATAAATCCCTGTTTGATTGGCTGCTCTTAATAAAGCAAACAGCAATTGTCTCCAAACTGATGGCACTGATGTTATCACCGCCTCAGATTAGAACGTGGAGACACTGATGGACGTAAATAATTTCTTTTATCGAACCTGATCTTTTAGGGTTTTCTGCTGGTGAAAAAGAAATCCCCCTCAGTTCTTTAACAAGACATGAGGCCTAGACATAGTTTTTTGTTCAGAAGGGACAAAGTTTAAAGTTTAAACCATTTATTACATGTATTTTTATATATTAATTAAGAATTTGGGAAAATAAATTATTTGTATCGCATGCAAGGTTTAAAATTCTCCGGAATGCAAAATGAAGCTGAAGGGAAGAGTGGATATTTCCATATAAATGTAAAAACTCCCAAAAGAATCAGTCCACCTTTGGGTCATACCATGCTCCCAGTGAGACAGAGACATCCAAACCAGTAAGATTTGTGTGCTAATTTATATATTATACATTATTTGGTTTAATATTTTGCTGGTTGTGAGACATTAACCCAGCTTTGTGGAGCAGGAAGAGCTTTTGGCTGGTTTGGAGCCCGGATTAGAAACCTGGCTAAAATATTTTAGAAAGAATCCTGCTCTCTGCCCCGTCCTTTCAGAATTGAGGGCACCAGTTTGAGTTCCTGTCCCAGTTTGATCCGTGGTTCCCATCGCTGTCCCGCAGCTCAGTCTGGAGATCTCTCCAAGCCATTCCTAAACTCAGAATCCCCCCAGACATCCCTGGCAGTGCTGGGGATTTATATGGAAATACCCAAAATGGAATTTTGCGTTCTGGAGAATCGCATGCGATACAAATAATTTATTTGACCAAAGTATTGATTAATACATGAAAATACATTTAATAAATGGTTTAAACTCACTTTAAACTTCATCCCTTCTGAACAGAAAACTATGTGTAGGCTTCATGTCCCGCTAAAGAGCTGAGGAGGATTTCTTTTTCACCAGAAAAAAAACCCTAAAATATCAGGTTCAATAAAAGAAGTAATTTATCTGCATCAGTGTCTCCAAGTTCTAGTGCTCCTTTGTGAGCTGCTGGTCACAGCACCTCCTGTGTCTGGGCTGAGGCGGGGAAAAAAGGGGTGGAAAAACGACTTTGGAGAAGGGTTTGTGTGGAAAGAGGCAGTGCGGATGTGCCGTAACCTCCTTCCCCCGAGCAGACATGACGAAACTCCGTCTGCTCCCAACCACTGCCGGGTTTGCCGGGCTGTGCGGGTCCCAGCTTGCTCCCCGCTGCGAGAGGAGTTTCTCTCCGTTTCTGCGCAAGTGTTGGAGCTGTTCACGTCTCTTCCCTGTGGGGCTTGCTCAGGAACTTGAATTTTCCAAGGAGCACCTCAGCCTCCCCTTCCAGCCTCTGCGTTTTTGAGTTCCCTGCAAGCGGCGCTTTGTACAGTCCCAAAGCAGGGCTTGCTTTGGGTGAGAACAAAGACAGAAAATCCAGGGCCGGTTATAACAAAGAACCAAAATCCAGCGCTGTTTATACATGGCCACAACAGCGTTCTGGCATCAGGACTCACAGAAAGACCCTGAGATGTTTTTTGAGAACCTCTGCTCAGATCCTTATTTTCTGTGGAGACTCCTGAGTGTGTCCCAGCCCCGCAGTGACATCCCCAGGGTGCAGGTTGATGCCTGCAGATCATGGCAGGGGCAGCTTTTTGCGTCGTTAATAAGAGAAGGAGCAGGGAAATCACTAATTAGAGCTCAGGCAGAAACAAATTAGGGTTTTGGTGCTGGATGGGGAGATCACCTGGTTCCCCTGGCACTGAGGGTGTGGTTTGGGAGCAATCCCTGCTGTGCTGGGGAGTCCTTCACCTCTGAGGAAGGCTCACAAGCTGGACACACGCAGGGAATTCTGACAAAGACTTCTTGCTCTTATTTTCCTCATTCTCTCTGGTAATCGGAGAGGTTTTCTGGAGAATCCTTCAGCTCTCGGGAAGGCTCACAAGGTGCGCACATAGAGGGAATTCTGACAAAGGTTACATGCTCTGATATCCCTCATCCTCTGGTAATTGGAGAGGTTTTCTGGAGAATCCTTCACCTCTCGGGAAGGCTCACAAGGTGCGCACATAGAGGGAATTCTGACAAAGGTTTAATGCTCTCATTTTCGTCATTCTCTCTGGTAATCGGAGAGGTTTTCTGGAGAATCCTTCACCTCTGAGGAAGGCTCACAAGGTGCATACATAGAAGGAATTCTGACAAAGGTTTCATGCTCTCATTTTCGTCATTCTCTCTGGTAATCGGAGAGGTTTTCTGGAGAATCCTTCACCTCTCGGGAAGGCTCACAAGGTGCGCACATAGAGGGAATTCTGACAAAGGTTTAATGCTCTCATTTTCGTCATTCTCTCTGGTAATCGGAGAGGTTTTCTGGAGAATCCTTCACCTCTGAGGAAGGCTCACAAGCTGGACACCCACAGGGAATTCTGACAAGGACTTCATGCTCTGATATCCCTCATTCTCTCTGGTAATTGGAGAGGTTTTCTGAAGCGAGTCCCAAGTCCTGACTGCTCTTCATCCCAGAAAATGAAGTGTGCAGATGCAAACCTGAGATAGGATTGTTAAAGGCTGGATGGTTTTTAGTCCCTCAGTGTTTGCTGATTAACGTTATGGAACTTGCTGCTGTTGTTGTTGGGGTTTTAATGGGGCTGCACAAAGGGATAGAAAAGTTTCCATGAGCAGTTCCTTCCTCACATCACTGGCGTGGCTCTGAGCAATGTTGAAGTATCAGATCAGTAGGAAATGAGTACATCACACTAGGACAGCTTCATTTGGTCCTTCAGGAACCTTTTTCAGCTAGAAAACAGCTCCTTGACTTTCAAAACAAGAATTATAAAGCATGATTTTGTACTGATTATAGATTATTTATTTATTAAAATAATTAGGCAGTATTTGGTTAAATATTTTAATTTGCTGTTTAAGGTTTTTCAGCTGGAAATGGAGCCTCACTGCTGTGCCTGCTGAGCAGCACATGAAAAATAATTGCTACCCCTCTTTCCCATAGCAATCCCTCCTCTGCCACCAAGAAATGGGCTTTAAAATAAAAAAGATTCAGTTGGGATGCTAAACCCAGTGGAGAATTAAATTGTTCATGACAAATATGACTGATTCATCTGAGTAACATCATAAGCTTAATTTTAATAACCTAAGTTATTGAATTGATAGTTTGTCTTAGAGAAGGAAGAAATTGCTTTTTAAAAGGAGGTCTTTCCTTCAGGTGAATTATTTCTGAGCAGGAAGATTCTTAAAGACCGCTTTGCCTTAAAGAGGGCACGGATAGAGCTCTGATTTGTAAAAATCACCGCTGTAAACAAGTTTATTCTCTTCATTATAACTCTGTGTGTCTGCAATAATTTATCAAGGTTGCCTGTGCCAGGTGTCAGTGACTACAAACTTTTATCCATGGAAGAAACAGCTCCTGACTTTAAAGATGAAGGAAAACTTTGCCTACTCTTCACAATGCAACTGCACGATATTAAATGTTGTGCAGAGGGACAAAGAGGAGTGGCTCTAATTCAGATTTAGCTCATTAGGAAATAAATCTTCTGCCGCCCATAATAAAAAATAAAATGGGAAAAACCAGCCATCCCTGATGGGGAGGAAGTCAAAACCTCAGGTTTTAGTTGCAATATAAAAATTTTATACAGTTCTAAGGACAAAGAACTCCTTCAGTGGAATAATGATGCTTTTATTTATCACACCAGAAGAGAAATATCAGAGGTACGTAAGAGCTCTTAAATAAATTTTGTGCTAAAGTAGTAGCACTTGATAGGTTAATGTAGAAGACGGGGGGTTCTGAAAATACAAAATTGACGTTTCTGAGCTCCCAGTGAGGATGTTTGGGGTGGAATCCTGCTCCTGGGAAATCTGTACTCTGTGTTACATGTCTTTTGTGGGGTTGTTTGGGTTGGGGTTGGGGTTTTTTTGAAGTCTCCGCATTGCACAAGAGTTGAATGCAGCTCTGGCACTTGGTGAGAATGTTCCACTGAGCCAGAAAAAGGGATATGAAGGTTTGGTGGGGAGTCAGATGGGCTGAGGATGAGGAGCTGAAGTTGGGATGCAGCTCCCAGCATCCCTGAAGTGTCCCAGGCCAGGCTGGACAGGGCTGGGAGCAGCCTGGGACAGTGGGAGGGGGCCCTGCCAGGGCAGGGGGGCACTGGGTGGGCTCTGAGGTCCCTCTCAACCCAAACCAGGCCGGGATTCTGCAATTCCAGAAGTATCATATGATTTTAAGTGTTTATGAAAGAGTATAAACCTGGTTTCAACTTTTTTTTTTTCTTTTTGTCACCTGTGAAGTTGTCACTGGTGACATATTCAATTCCCCAAGAGCACCTGGAGCCTGTTCCTCCCGGCACCAAACGGAGCTGGACTGGCAGCTCTGTGCTGGCTGCTCTGGGATTTGTCCCTGCTGAAAGCTGATGGAGCCTGGAATCCCCTGGCTCGTGCATCCTGCTGGGAATGCCAGCATGAGAGGGATAGCCCTGCGGGCCCTTCAGTGTCTGACCATTTTCGGTTTGACTTAAAACTCTTAATTGCTCAAAATTATTCAAAACAGCCTCGTAAAAGTATTCCAGATCTTTCTTTGCAGGGGAAGAAGAGGTGAAGTGACAAAAATGAGATATTTGGGGAAATGTAGATTCAGTGCCGCGAAGAAGCGAAGTTTGTTCTCACAGTGCAGGAGATCTGTTGTTTGTTTGAAGATGGATTTTATGGCAAATCCATCCTAGTCCTGTATTCCCATTTTGGAACCACACTCTATTTGCTGCCTGCAATCAGATTTTTAAAGCTGCTTCTCTCTCCGTGGCTCTCAGCTGGACTCACACGTTCTGTGTGACCCCATAAACTCAGGGAATCTCAATCACAGAACAGGCCAGGAAATCAAAGCCACCCCAGACAAGGGGAAAAAGGGAATTGTGAGCCAGAACAAGCAGCTGGGAGCCTGTGCTGGGGCACATCTGGGAGCTCCCCGGCTCCGTGGGATGCTCGTGGCGCTGGGACCTGTGCTGAGCCTGGCTGGGCTGAGAAAACCTGCAACAGCAGGGTTGGTGTGTGGCTGGGTCCGACCGCAGGGGCTGTGTTTGTTCCTCTGCCTTCTCCAAGCGCAGAGAGGTTGGGGCTGGGATCCACCAGCGGGCTGGGCTTGATTTGGGGCCGCTGAACTGACGCTGTTCATCACACACACACAACTCACTTTCCTCAGAAGGCATGACTGATTTATTAAAAGATCTGACTCTATTTTATAGTATTTCTGCAAAGGCCAGGGACTGGGGGAGAAGGCTGACACCTCTCCCTATCCCACTGGTCAAGACAAGTGTCCATCAGCTGTCCATAGCTCCAAGAACAGGAATGAAAACTTCCCTTGAAACTACAATAACATTGGTTTTGTTTACATCACCCAAAGCATGAGGAAAAACCCAAACCATGAAACTGTGAGCAGAAGAGAAGGCTGAAAAAGTCAGGGCGACAGCTGAACAATTCGCTGCCCTCAGAGGCACCCATTGGTTTGGGCTGGTCCTGGACTCTCCCACAGCTTTGGGATGAGGTTCAGCCTCCATCAGGAGCTTGGGAAAACCTTGGGTTGTTCCTGGGAGTGAAAAACCAACGGCAGTACAGCAAGTGGGCACCCGCTTTGTTACAGCAGCTCCAGATAGAAATTGGGAATGAAATGAGATTTGATAGCTGGGACACAACTACTTGCAGACAGTCCAGCAGATGTTGAAATTCTGTGGTGAGAAAATCAAAAGCAGTTTTGAAAGGGCTTGCAGAATCCGGATCCCTGCAAGACCCTCCAGGCCCAAAATCTCTGCACGGTCTCATCGAATTTCTTGTTTGTTCAGTTGTTTCTGTATGAATTGAAGTGCTACAGGAATAAATCTGACACTTGGACAAGTTTCCAGCTGGGTCTGGGTTGGATGTATGGTTTTAAATCAGTACATAAGTTTTTGAGAGAAGTTGAGGGTGGTTCTGTTGTTTATCGTTAATTTATTGTTAATTTATTGTTAATTTGTTGCATGGGCCTAGCAAATGTTTCCAGAGCGAGGCAGGGTGCTTGCAGAGGTCTCTCACTGCTGAGGCACCTTCTGCTTTTTCAGGTTTTTCTGTTCATTTGAAACAAAACCAAACCAGAAACCTGCTCTGCCTGTTCTGTTTCTAGAACATCATTACCTTACCTTTAATTACTGATTTTTTTTTTTCCTCTTTGTGCTTTTATACCAGCACTTGCAGTTTTCTGGGTAATATTTATTTTGTCGAACCTGATGGGAAAAGTGACAGGATTAATCAGGAGGGAAACTGGCACCTAAGATTTTAATACAAGTAGATTTATCTTCCCTGAGTTTCTGAAGTATAAAACATGAAAGAAATCTGATAATCCAGTCTCCTCTGAGCATTTAACACTGCAGACTGTGTTCTTTTGTTCCCTCAGTTTATATTTTCAGAAATTATTTTCGTTTGTAACTGTATGAAGAGCATTCCTCCTGTCAAAGAGTAGAGAGGAGAAAGTTTTCTCCACCTTCTTGCTGCCTCCTCCACAAAAGATAGAAATGTTGTGTATACACCACATGGATCTCCATGGAAGCAATGATGAGATAATGAGGTCACTGGATAAATCAAAGTTTTAATGAATTAATATTTTGATTGCGGTTCAAGTTTTCTGTTACTTACATGTTACAGCCAGTGCATGAGGGGAAGTCTGGTTATACTAAAGCTGTGCACAAAATTCACATGTGAGGTGACATAACTGCATGTGGGACGTGTGTTCATTTTTCCTGCCAAACGTTCTTTTCGGATAGTGGGAGCTGAGCTGACAAGGATCCCTGTTGCTGCCTTTGGAATTATTTAGAATAATGCATATTTTGCTGGTGTTTGCCAGCTGCAGTTTGTGAGGATGGAGTGTGGGTGATCAAACATGAAAATGCTGAAACTTGACTCATCTGGGTTAGGTGACCTTCCAGTAATACTTTTGATTGTTATGGGAATCTCTGTCTCATCTGAAAAGGATCTGTGCTCTTTAATCAGTCACTACAGCCTCAAAGATTTCTGTGAATTTTTTTTCCCCGCCATGTAGAATTTTGAAAAGAAGAGGAAGATTCTCCCAGCCCTCACGGACAGTGTCCCTTCATGATCTGATTTGGAAATGCCAGCCCAGGTTCCTTCTCCCACCCAAAATCTCTGACTCCACGGAGAGCGCTGGGATTGTTCCTCCCCACAGCAGTGTGTGCCCTGCCTGGCCAGCCAGCTGGGCTTTCTGTGGAATAAATGAGAATTCTCTGGATTTTAGGTGAACAGAGCTGTGGAATTCAGCATCTTTTAAGCTGTTGGATGAGTGTGCTGGGCTCTCCAGGAGGGTCTGGCTCTGGCAGGGGCTGTAAAGAAGCATTTGTGAGGATGGTGATGGTGAGGATGAGAAAAGAAGACATTGATGGGTATGTGGTAGCTATGGGCTAATGAAACCAAGATGATCCTCGCCTCAGGAGATGATTTCATCTCACATTTGATGTAAAAACACTGGGGCAGGGTTCTTGGGGAGAACATTTCTGTGAAATGTCAGAAATGTTTTAAACTCAGCTGGACAAACCCTTCAGGAGTGGTGTGGTGGCTCTGTGGGCAGGAGCCTGGACAGCCTGAGGTTGTTGGCCCTGCTTTGGGTGGAGGATGGACAAAATGATTTCCAGAGGTGTCTCTGGAGCTCGGGGATTCTGTGGATTCTGTGTTAGAGCACTGAGTGTCCCTTAAGTCCCATCTTTATCCTCTCTTGGTTGTTTCTGGATTCTTGGGCTCCAAGGGCCCAAGAATCTTCTTCTCAGCCTCTCCAAGAACCCTGCCCCAGCGTTTTCACATCCAAATGTGAGATGAAATCATCTCCTGAGGCGAGGATCATCTTGGTTTCATTAGCCCATAGCTACCACATACCCATCAATGTCTTCTTTTCTCATCCTCACCATCGTCTTCCTGACAATGCTTCTTTACAGCCAGAATTCTGCCTGGCCAGCCCAGCACACTCATCCAGTCTTTCCAACAGCTTAAAGATGCTGAATTCCACACTTCTGTTCAGCCCAAAACCAGAGAATTCTCATTTATTCCAAAGAAACCCCGGCTGGCTGGCCAGGCAGAACTCTGGGCTCGTGCAGCTCAGTGGTGGAGTTCAGCTGCTGCTCATTTTTAGCCACTAACCACCAACTGTTTGATTGCTCCGACCTGAAAGCTCATTTTTTGACAGCAGTTCTGCATCACCTGGGAGTTAAAAAGATGCAGTGGGGTGTGGCAGATTCTGGATTTACAGCAAAAGAAATAAAATCTGGGCAGATGCAGTGGCACAGACTCAGGTGTAGTAATGGATTCATTATTCTGAGATCCATTTATGCATCCAATCCACATTTCCTCTACAAGCCTTGAAAAGCAAATTTGCTTTTTATTTCTGTGTTATCTTTTTTTTTTTTTTTGCAGGACTTATAAATGTGATGAATGTAAATGTACAGTTTTATTTTTAATGTAAAACCTGTGCTGCACATCAAAGGGGGAAGGTGATAGAAGAATTTAAATACGCACTATGATGTACTACAGTGTTTTATTTTCATTTCAGTCAAAGGCTTTCTATCAGATTGAATCATTCCTATGACAGAATTTCCATTAATTGTGGCTTCCTTCAAACATTCTCCTTGGATAGGTGCCTGTTGCTGGTAGCAAAAGTTGAAAATCCCCCACAAAACGGAATCATGGCAATCCTCAAACGTGCTTGGGGGTATGTTTATTTATCTTCCCCCTTCTTTGCACTTTTCAGGAGCCTGAAGAAAAGGCTGAGTAGTAGAAAGTCTCCTCCTTGAGACTTTGCAACAGCTCCAGTGCTCTGAAAAATGCCCTCAAAGCACCTCCAGACAGGAGAGAAATGGGGTTTGTGTTTGCTGCCTCTGTGCTTTGGGACCTTTTTTCCCCTCATAAAACAAGGAACAATGGAAGGAAATCTGTCTGAGGCATTTTTATCCCAGGAAAACCCTCGTGTGGATTTTTTGTTTGTTTCCCTTTTTTGGTATTGTTTCATTAATTGTTGGGACCAAAAAAAAAATACTTGTTGGGAATGTTTTCATGTCATTTTCTGAGGAATACCTGGGAAAACTGCTCTAAACCCATAAGGGGCTAATTACTGCTTGGCGCTACTGTTTGTAAATCTGCTTGGAACTGGAGGTACTAAAAATACTTTGTAGCTAAAAGTTTATTTGTAAATAAACATTTTCTGTGTTGTTTACTTGCCTTTTTCTGTGTTGGCCTCAAAAATAGCTTTCAAAGTCCTTCAGATGCCAGTTCTATGAGATATTTAGGCTTTAAAGTCTCTTCCAATCCAAGCCGTTCTGTGCTTTTAAGCATTGCACACGTATTTAAAAAAAAAAAATTCCTGCAAGGGGAACTTGTTGTAGAGTTGCTGTTTGTTGAGATTAAAATGAGAACTCCCCATCACCCTGACCTTGCAAGCTGTGGGCTGAAAATACAGAATTTTGGGAAGGCTGTAAGGGCAAAACAAGCAGCAGTCAGGTCCACCAGCATTGAAAAAAAAAAACAAACAAACAAACAAAAAACACCACAAACAAGCAAACAAAAAAAGAAACCAAAAATAAAAAAGGTACAAGGTTGATGGACCTGATTTTATTGCAAGATGGTGAAGGAGAGGCTGTGGGAGCAGAGACAGAAAAAGAGAATTTGTGGAGGTACCAGGGATGCCAGGGATTTGTCAGCCAGCTCAGGTTGCTGGGATAGGGCCCCTGTGTGCAGGGATCTGGAGAAATTATCCACCCTTTTCTCCCCCTGAAGGAAAAAAATGCCGTTTTTACAAGCCTTGGATTTGATTTGGGGTGTTTTTTTTGGGTAATTTCTCCGTGTATGTTTTAAGTTTGGAATTTATGTGTCAGCTGAGGGAAGAAGTATCTGATAGTTAATTATTCAGATTATGGCCTGCTTCTGGGTATGGTTGAATTAGAGGAGGTTAAAAGGCAGTTTTGAAAAAAAAAATGTGGAGGATGGCTGTAGGATGAGGACGTGCGCTGGGAGCACAAGTGGATCCTTGTTGGAGTGTGTGCTACAGCTCCAGGCAACCCTGGGAGAAGTCATAAAATGGGAAAATAGCAAAGCCTGGGTAGGTGAGCACCGATTTTGGAGCTGTTGTTGTGGACGTTCAGTTTGCAGGTAAGTTGTTAATGTGGTTGGAGGAAATGCAAAACTCTCAGTTCCGCTGGATTTATTGAATGCACAGTCTGGAGCTGTGGAAAATCAAGCAGTGAGACTTTGTGGGCTTTCCCCCCCTCACTCTTCCTATTCTTTATTCTTTGCTGTTAATTATTTTTAATTTATTATTTATTATGTATTATTTCTATTTCTTCTTGGATCAGTGAGGAGTGCCTTGAGCAGGCTCTGAGCAAAGCAAAATCTCCCCTCGTGCCCAACATTCACATGTGAGGTGACACAACTGCATGTGGGACGTGTTCATTTCTTCTGCCAAACGTTCTGTTCTGATAACGGGAGCTGAGCTGAAAAGGATCCCTGTCATTGGCTTTGGAATTATTTGGAATAATGCATCGTTTGCTTCTGTCAGTTAATTTTAGCAGAGCGCTGCTCCTCTTGGGGGTTCACCTGGGCCCTTTTTGCTGTGGGAAAGGCGGATGGGGAGGGAATTGCTGGCTGTGGAGTGTGCTTGGTTTGGGGGGGATGAGGAATGGAAGGAGGCTGCAGAACTTGGTCGTTATCCCCTCAGTCTGCCTGCCAAGCTGCCGGCTGGAACTTGCGGGGGTTTCATGCATCATCGCAGGGTGCAGTTTGATAGTTGGTGCTGCTGCTGGATGGAGCAGGTCCCACGGGTGTTCATGCAGCCTTTGGTTGTAATCGCTCCTTTTCCAGATTTTCTCAGTTTTTTCCATCGCGCTGGTTTTGATCACGTCTCCTTTCCAGAGTGTTTGTTAGACTTCTTTCTCTGATTTCAAGGTTTCGTTCCCCTCCCTGAAAGGAAATGAAGTCTTGTGATTTCAGTGAGCATTAATTGGGCACGCTTGGGTCCCTTTCCCTGCACTTCTTGTCATCTCATTCACTTTCATTGTTTTCACTTGGTTTCGAAATTTCCCTTTTTTTTTTTTAAGATTTCATTTCTTCATATCATTCTCCTCTGTTTTTATTTCTATTTCTTCCCTGATTTCAGGATTTCAACTGGAGTAATTTTGGCAAGTTTTGCTCCTTTTCACTACCCCTCAGTTCAACTGAGTCCATTTGGTAATCATCACTCCATTTCCAAATTTTCTCGGTTTTTTTCCATTGCACTGGTTTTGATCACATCTCCTTCCCTGCGTGTTTGTTAGACTTGGATTTCAAGATTTCATTCCCTTTCCTGAGAGGAAGACTGAAGGGAATGAAATCCTATGATTTCAGACACCCTGTCCAGGTCACTTCTGCACATTCAGCCCCAGCTCACACACCTGGGGGTGTGCAGCCACATTTCCAAGCTCTGAAGTGATTTGGGCTGCCCAAAACCCTGATGTGTCTTCTCTGTGCTCAAGCACAGAGCTAGAATATGATTTACTTCGTATCCATTCAAAAACTCACATTTTATTGCTGTGAAATAGCAAAAAGTTGTTCGAATGTGTTCTCTTTTCATTAAAAATCCCGATCGTTTCTAAATCATCAACTGAGATCTGCTAATTGCTCTGTGAAGCCGTGTTCTCATGTGATCCTCAGCTGTGCTGTTTGATTGAGGAAACCGTTCATTTTCAGCCTTCAGAATTTTGCTCTTTACCCCTCACCACGTGAAGCATTTGAAACACAGCAAATCCTGTGGTTTGCCTAAAAAAAAATCTCCTCGGGGTCCCCCTGAGCAGCGTGTTCGGGTCCATGTGTCCATAAACCCATCTCAGCTGCGTGTGGCAAACAACACGTGCGGGGCTTGCTCGGTTGGTTGGCCAGAAACTTCTCAGAGTCCCCTCCAGGTCCATCTCTATCCTTGCAGGTTTATTTGTAAGATAAACAGTCCTTATCTGTTCGAATCGCAGATGTTCATTCGAAGATGCAAAGCCCCGCGTGGGTGAGCGCCGATTTTTGGAGGTGCTGTTGTGCAAGTTCAGTTTGCAGGTACCAGTTGTTAATGTGGCTGGGAGGAAATGCAAAGCTCCCAATTCCGCTGGATTTATTGAATGCACAGTCTGGAGCTGTGGAAAATCAAGCAGTGGGAATTTTTGGGCTTTCCCTCCACCTCATTTTTCTGTTCTTGACGAAAATAATAGTTGGACCTGGAAGAAAACAAGTGTGGGAATCCCTCTCTTCTCCTGAGTAGCCGCAGTTTTCATGTGAAATTCCAGCAGCTCTCCCAAGGAGTTTGGCTGTAAAAGCAGGTATTTGCAGGAGCAGGTGCATTCGGATAATCGGCCCGGGTCTCTGCAGCCTGGGGTGGGGCTGGCAGCTGCCTCTTTATCTTCCCATTTTCTGACTTCTCCTGTCTTTGCCCGTAGCTGTTTTTGGGTTTGCCTCGCCCAGGTGTGCTGCAGGACAGAGGAGACGTGAAAAAAAAAAATCCAAATTCACAGCTTGGTTTGGAAATCGGGCTCTTTTGACAGACATTTCACACGTTGTCTTTCTTGGCTTTCTGTATTTTATGTCCTCTCTTGAAAGGTTCAGTCTTTGGAAGTAATCCCCAGAGTTTGCGTAGTCATCCTCTATTAAAGTGTAAATGTCTTTTTTTTTGAAAACATCTATTGCTGTTAGTCAGGAGCCCGTGGTAATTTAGCTGTCAGTATTTCACACAGCTTCCTTCGCACAATCCCATGGAGCTTGTTTCCTTGAAGGTAATTTGCAATTGTTAACTTCTGTATTGAATTTTTCCCTTTTGTTTCGTGCTTTCCTCTTCCCTCCGCACGCGCTTTGTTAAGATATCACTGCTTTGTTCTTTATAAACCTTCGTAAATCGGACACAAAATGCTGTGCTGGAATTCTGGAAGTGTCCAAGGCCGAGCTGGATTTGGGTCGGAGCAGTTTGGGATGGCGGAAGGTGTCCCTGCCCATGGAATAAAATGAGATCTAAATTATCCCTTTCAGGCCGAGCCGCTCTGTGCTTTAATGGTTCTGACTGCTCTGAGATCGCCTGAAGTGTGAGCTTAGAAAACTTTCTGCTCTCCTGGAAGGAAAACAATTTCCAAACATCTAAAAATCATCCTCCTCAATCCAGGGTGTTTGAGTGTGGGTTAAATACCTGGGAACCTCATTTTCACTGGTTTTGTGAAAATTTTTTTGTTAAAAGCCTCCTTTTTGTTAAAAGCTTCCTAGAAAAGAGCCGTGCCTTGGATAGGAGAGAATTTCCTTGCCAGGGCTGCAGTCTGTGGGCTTTGTTTCCAGCCTCTGGGCTAGGGGGCCTGTCTGAACTTGGGATTTCTGCTTTCCTCTGCCTTGAATCATACCCTAAACTCTATTTAAAGATTTTGGGTTTTGTATTTATTTTTCCACATCCTTGACCCTGACTGGCGAGCTGGACATTTGTGTTTGCCTTGGCAAGCTCCAAGCTGCTCATCCGAGGCAGGATGAAAACTCTTCTTTTTTTTTCCTTTTGTAAACAAACCGTTCCTCCAGTATTTTCCAGAAGGATTTGCACCACCATTTTGTGCCTCTTCTAGGAATGGAGAAATTCAGAGTTTTCCTTTTACACAGCTCGTAGCACTGCAGAGAAATACCTGATTTTATGTTTCCCTGGGTTAAATTCAAAGAGCTTTCTTCAGAACATTTTTAAATTCCAGAAACGGTCGGGTTTGTTGGTTTTTTTTTTCCTGTAAGGGTTTATTAAAGCTATAGGTCAATAGGCATTGTTGCCTGTCTAGAAAAGGGGTTATTTGTATTTTTTATTTGTCTACCCAGTGCAGTGAGAACAGTGCCCCATTGTCCCAGGCGCTGCGTGCGTGTAAAATAACTGCTCTGTGCCCTGAAGAATTTACAGCCAAAATAACCGCTCCGGCTCTGCTGCCAGGGGCTTGGATACACTTTAGTGGTCAGGATGTAAAACGAGAGAACGACTCAGCTGGCCACTGGATGCCAACACACAGGTTGTGTTTTGGAGCAGCGGCGCTGAATTTGATTTCCCCCGGGACACAGAAATGCTGCTGCTCCTTTGGTCAGGTGCTGGCCAGCCAGGGATTCCTGTGTGCTCCGGAAAAATGGCATTTCTGTGCTTCCCATCCAAACCGCTTGTCACGTGTCGCCTGCGGCGCCCCGCAAGCGTTGCAGATAATTCAGGCGAGCCTGAAATGCTCCCCGTCGCGGTTTTGTGTATCAGACACTTGGCGTTATTGGTATTAAACCCAACTATTGGGATTAAAATCCCAGCTGTACCCTGAGCTCAAACCCTGCCAGGTGGAAAGAGGGTCTTTGCCACGAGCTGAACCTCCAAAACATCAGCAAAAGTGGTTTAGGAGCATCCCTGCTTCTCAGGAAGAAAAAGCTTGGGGGATAAATGGAGAATATGTTCTGCCCCCGAAGAGCTCTGCAGATCCCTGCTCTGAGTTTCTGCCACTCCACCTCGATGCTCTGTGAAAATATTCATTTTTTCCCCGCTCTGTAACCACTTACTGGCCAAGGGCAGGTCAGAAAATAAAAGTACAACCGTGTTATACTGCAGAAAAAAATGGTTTCATTGAGTTCTTTTCTAAGCAGGAGAAAGATACAAATTTCCAGACAACTTCCTGGCCTTCAGCTGCTGTTTAGGAGCTCTAATATTTCAGTGTAAGACGACCAATTAATTCTTCATGAATGTCTAGAAATGTCTTTTTCTGCAGTGTTTAGTCAAATGAGCTGTTTATTAGCAGTGATTACTCACGTGAAGTGCATGAATGAATCAGCAAACCGACCCAGAATGTCTGGGGTTTGATCTGAGCCTTACTAAAAATTACAATAAATACCAAGTAGCCAAATTTATTTATTATCTGTAAATGAGAATAAATGCCAAATAGCCAAAGTGACAAAGGCTGAAAAGTAAATGTTAAAAATACCCCCAAGATGACAAATAATTATTGGCGTGTAGGTTGTTAACAGAAGAGAAAAACACTGAATTTTCTGTAAAGCTCCATTGGTGCTAGTCAACAGTTCATAAAATGCTATTTATTATTCCTTTCCAACAGCAATGTGAACTTTTAAGAGTGTTTTAAGAGCATATTTCAACTCCACGAGCTAAAATTCCTTTTTTTTTCTTGCAGATCTGGGACATGAGCGATGATGAAACCGTTTGAAATCAGGTGCTGAGGAGGAGGAGGATGCTCTGGGCTGCAGCTCTGCCTTTTATCTCTGCTCTGAGGAGTTAATGATTGCTTACCCCTCCTGGCTGCTGGAAAGACAAACAAACAGAACCCACGTTTTGCCAGGAATAACTTCACTTTCAAAGCAGTCTCTTATGGACAGAACTGGCCCTGTTTTCATTTTTATTGTGTAAATAACTGGAGCAACGTGCTTATGTTTAACCCTGGTCTCTCTTTTTTTTTTGCGTTTTGTTTCTTTTTTTTTTTTAAGGTTTCTAAATACGGCTTACATATAAAAAATGCTTGCTTGAGTAAATTTGGGTGGTTTGTTTGGGCCAGGTTTTATTTCGCTTGCCAGTGGCCACGTCCAAAGCAGCATTTCTGAATGGTTTTTTCATCTCTCTCAGACTGGGGGCACTTCAGTTGGAATTGAAGATGGATCATTTTCGGCTCTTGGGGGTTAAATTTGATGCTTAAGGGTGGGCAGGAGTGGGTAAGGACCTGCAGGTGCTGCCTCCAGCACGGGAGTGATTTGCAAACATGAACTTCAGTGCAGCTGTTCTGGATGTGTCCATGGAATTATTCCCTGTAAAGATCCCAACTCTTCATGCTGTGGAAACAGTGTGGTTTGACTGATTTTTGCCCAGGAAAGACCAAAATGCATTTTTATCATGATCAGGCCCCCCTGAAGCTCGGAGAGGGCTCTGTTACATGGTAAAAAATTGCTTTAGGAGGTGGTGGGTCGTTGTTTCAGTCAGAACCTGTAGGGAAATTCACTGAAAAGAGAAATTTGTTCTCTGGCTTTGCTGTTCTCGGGTGTGGTCATGCAGAACCTTGCAGGTGTTCAAAAACAGCAATTCTCTTTTCCTTTTCGGTTCATTTAACTTTTTCAAGTGGCTTCAGAGATTAGGGCTGAGCGCAAACAGGAGTTGGGGAATCCTTCAGTTTAAAAACATGGCTTGAGGAAAAAAAGAGTTTTAAAATATCAAAGTATATTACTGCAAAATTGAAAGTGAATCTTTTGGTCTTGACTTGGAATAGGTTTTATTAGGAGATTTGAAATCCCTTTCATGGCTTTATCTTGGGGGGTTTATGAGTTAACTCACTTAGAAAAAAATGCAAATCACTTTATCTGCCAGGCAGCCTCTATTTCCCAGATAGATTATGAAAATCTGTTGGTCAATCCAATTATTTTAGCTCCTTCCTTAACATAAGCTCTGAAGACTTTTTTTGTAGAGAATTTCCCAGTTTCTCTCTCATCAGAAGGAGTTCAGTCAGGTCAAGGATATCTGCAAATCCCATCTTCTGATCAGAAAAGATTTACTGAAACCTGCTGAGGTTTGCACCCAGTGTCTAAAATAGCCATTATTGTCTAAAATAGCCATGATTTCTATTTATTTCTTATTATAGTAATTATATTTACATTATTTCTTACCTAGGAGAATGTCTAGTTTAGGTAACTTCAGTGTAATATAAAAATATATATGAATGCACTATGTTTTGGAAGTCAGAGCAAATCATCTCTTGGTGGTCAGGCATTGAAGACCGAGACTGGAACCCTGAAATCTCCATTTTTAAAGCAGTTAAAAATACATCCTGACTCTGCAGCCATGTTTTTAGCCGTGCCATTGTCCAGCTGGAGCCCTGGGCTGGTGCCAGGAGAGCTTAGAGGGAACAATAATCTGATTTTTGCTTTGACTTTCACTGAATTTCTGGGCATTTACGGAGTGAGGAATCCCAAGAATCCATTCCAGTGAACAAATGAATGTACATTCAAACACCAACAGCAGATAAACACATTCATTTGCTGCCTTTTATCCCCTCAAAGCAGGATTTCTGCACAGAGCCCCAGCTGCGGGGCTTGCTGTTCAGTGGGACAAGCTCAACTTGCCCTTTCTTCATGGAGGAGCTGGGATTTTAATGTTATTTAGATAACTTCAGTGTAATATAAAAATATATATAAGGAATATAGGAATCCTGAGAATCCATTCCAATGAATGAATGTACATTCAAACACCAACAGCAGATAAACACATTCATTTGCTGCCTTTTATCCCCTCAAAGCAGGATTTCTGCACAGAGCCCAACTGCAGGGCTTCTGTTGAATGGGGCAAGTTAAACTTTCCCTTTCTTCATGGAGGAGCTGGGATTTTAATGTCATTTGTCATGCCAGGAGCTCTTCCACCGTGGCATCAGTGAAGAGAAAAATACTGAATTTCCTCCACTGGTGCCAGTCAGCAGTTCATAAAATGCTATTTATGATTCCTTTTAAACAGTGAATTTAAACAGTAAATAGTGAGGAACCTGAACTTCCACTGCAGAGCCCAGGCAGGGCTTTTCAGCTGTGAACCCAATCTTCTGGGAGGAGGGAATGAGCAGCCTCAGAGATCCTGCCCTTATTTCTAAATTCCCTAATAGGAATATTTTGTGCATTTCGTGGCAGCCTGCAGCTGTGACACGCCCGTGCCTCATCTGGGGGCATGGAATTCTGCGGGCAGATCCCAGTGGAGAGCTCTGACGCCGCTTTCGTACCTGAGCGTTAAAGGAACTCGCGGAGTGACGGCGTCCGTGGTGATGGCACTCTTCTGTCCGCCGGGGTTCTGCCCTGCAGTGGCTGCCGCTGGCTGAGGTGTAGGGTTGGTTACGGGGTCCATCAGAGAGAGGAACCTGAGATTCTCTGCGGGTTTTCCTCCTTGGAATGGATTTCCCTCAGGGACACCCGGGAGCTGTCCTGGCGCCAGCACAGCCACGGCCAGAGCTCTCCTCTGAGCCCGAAGCTGCGGCACTGGGATGTGTGAGGGGGCCAGGCACAGCTGAAAATCACACTGAGATCCACCACGGAGGAAGGTTCCCGATGGCCCCGGCAGGCTGGGTGGGAAGGAACCACGGGAATTCCATCACCAGGGAGCTGATGGCTCCCAAAAACTAACTGTGCTTCAGTAGAAGGCAGCAGCACTGGGGGTGTCCTGGCACAGCAAAGGGAGCTGCAGTGGCTGTTCCAGGCCTTCCAATCAATGGGAATTCCAATCAATGAGCTTGAGCTTGGAAAAATGTCCTCCCTTCCCTGAGTCCTCAGAGAGGCCCGGTGAGGTAAACTAAAATTCCCATTTCGTCACCTTTGGTGTTCTTATCCCACTTTGGCATGTGCACAGGGGGTGGCACTAGATCATCTTCAAGGTCCTCTCCAACCCCTTAACATGATACGACTCTAATCCTGTTTCTCTGTGTCAATTCTGGCTGCTCACCTTAAATGGATGCAACAGAAGTGCTTGCAAAGCTGAGTGACTGTGCCACCTATAAGCACTTGGAGTTTTCCACTTGTGCTCTTATTTAGAAAACTGAAATGGGATTTCTTTCTGAGCTTTGCTCTGTGGAACCATCTGGTCACACTCGTTTCTCCCTCAGTGAGCAGATTCTGTGTCTGTGAACCTGCGTGGCTGGGATTGGGGTGGAATCGGGGCAGCCTTTGGTTGGCAAAGCCCCTTCGGATGCTCGAGGCCAAGGGTGTCCCAGCCCATGCTCACACTGCCCCGGGGCTCTGCTGGAGCACAAAAAGCACACCCAGCTCCCAGTTTCCCCTGGAGTTTCTTCCCCTTTTTCCAGCCCCACCCCATAAAAGCAGTGAGATTCTGAGATGGTTTTTGGGAGCAGACTTCGCTGTGCAGGATTCCCGTCGAGCCAGGGATGGGTGAGCTCACTCGTGGTGGTCAAGGACGCTCTGCCTCTCACAGAATCCGTGAGTTTTATTTTTATTCAGTTCCTCTTCAGAGTCTTAACCAACTTTTAAGGGTTCCAGGCGAGTCCTAGCCCTGGGTTCTTGTGGGAACAGGAAGGATTGCTCACATTCTTGCAGAAGAAAATCCATTTCAAGCTGGCACAGCCCCAGCCCGTCTGCTCCAGGCTGGCCTGGGTGTCCCTGGCTCAGGGACTGCTGCTCTGGGGCTCTGCATTCAGGGTGCACACAGCAAAAGAGAGCAGGAGCAGCTCAGCGCTGGGATTTCACTGCCAAATTTTGAATTTTCTTTTTGAAATAACAGTGCAAGGCTTTCCTTAGAAACAAATAAGCGTTTACACTCCAAAGAGAGCCATTAAAGAAGTATTCGCAACATGGGAAATTTTAGCTGACTTCATAAGAAGCAGAGTCTGGAAGATGTCTCCAGCCTGTTGCCATTTGGCTTCATTAATTCCTTTTTTTCTTTAATTTCATTCCGTTTTCAGTGCAGCTGATGTGCTCGTGCATCGCCTGCCAGAACGAAAGTTCCCTTCCAGAGGCTGTTGTGCACCTTTGCTCTTGCAGAGCACCGGGATGAGCTGTTTGAAAAGGCAGAAATTCTACACCAGGACTCTGGTCCATGCCAGGGTGTCAATTCCCAACCCATGAGAACCCAGGTTACCTGTCCCACTTCCAGCTCTCCTTCCCTTGCAGCTGCCTGGGCCCTCCCCAGAGCCTCAAACGCCACACAGGTAAATGCTTTAGCTTTGAAATTCATCCGGACCTGCCCTCTCTGCTGCCTCTTCAGCTTTCCAGCACAATCAGTTCTGGAAAGTTCCTTTTCTTCCCAGGGCAACACTTGGCTGGCTTGGAAGTAAAAAAAAAAACCCTAAGAGTTTATTGACTTTTTTTTTTCTCTTTTTTTCTCTCTCATTTTCCTTTTATTGATAACCTATCAGTAATCTCTCTGGGCTTTATTCTCAGTTATCCTGGGTCAAAACTTGTTTTGTTGAAGGCTCAATAACCAGGCTGTGGCTTGTGCTCCTCTGCAGCCCCCTTTTCCTGCCAATCCTCATCCTTGGGAAGAAATCCCTGGCATGGGTCGCTCGAGGATGATTTGAACTGGGCTGAAGCTCCTCCCAAAAGCAGGAACAGCACTGAGAATTCCCAAAAGAATTCAGCTCCTCCCAAAAGCAGGAACAGCACTGAGAATTCCCAAAAGAATTCAGCTCCTCCCAGAAGCAGGAACAGCACTGAGAATTCCCAAAAGAATTCAGCTCCTCCCAGAAGCAGGAACAGCACTAAGAATTCCCAAAAGAATTCAGCTCCTCCCAGAAGCAGGAACAGCACTAAGAATTCCCAAAAGAATTAAGCTCCTCCCAAAGGAACGAACAGCACTAAGAATTCCCAAAAGAATTCAGCTCCTCCCAGAAGCAGGAGCAGCACCAAGCTGGAGTGGCAGTGAGGTGCTTTAAGCCCCTCCAGGTATTGTCTTAGGGCAGCAATTTTTTCACCCCATTTCCCAGTCCAGATGGACTCAGCCGAGGGTGAGGATGCAGATGACTGCTCCAGCCCTATTTAAGTTCAAGCTCTAATTGCAGCCTCACTAATTACGTTATCAGCCTGTCGTGACTTAACCCCAGCACTTTCTCAAACGCAGTGGGGTTATTTCGGAGAGATTTTCAGCAGCTGTTTGGCAGAACGTACCCAGCACAGGTTTGTTCTGCTTCATCAAGCCGGTGTTCCCCTGCCGCTGGAGCTCCTTGGGCAACCAGGAGTTCTGGAAACAGCCTGGGTTGTGTTTCCTGGCTGGCCAGGAGCACACACGCCTTGCATCCATCCCTAAATGCCTGTTTCCTCCTGCTCTGTGCCTGGCTGTTCGTGTAGGACATTGATGGCGAGCACAAGGGGCTTTGTCTCTGCAGTGAAGGTCACATGCACACGTGCCTTTCATTTTAAATGTGAAAAATGTCAAATTGCTTCTTAGCGAAGTATTGCAGCGAGCTAACAGGAAAGGACAGGAGCAACAGTGCTGTGCTGCTCCAAATCAAAAGCCAAATCAAATCCAAACCAATGAGTTCTCAAAAATTATTCCTTGTAATTTCCCTCCTCTCCCACCCAGTTACTTTCTGTTCCTGCATTCCTTGGCCGTGGGCTGCTGCTCAGTCGTCTGAGCTTGCAAAACTCCAGGCTGGTGTGTGACTTCAGTCTTTGGCCCCGGACGCCGGACTTGTGCAGGAGCTCCGCAGGATGGTTCGGTGTTGGATCTGTGAGTGCAGTACCGTGCTGCGCTGCGGAACCAGGAAAGGGCAGGCACCAAGCCGGAGCTCTGTAGGGTTTTGCCTGAATTTCTCTTTTGCTCTCAAGGTCTTCTGATGGTCTTTGCTCGTCCCTCGGCAGCTGCATTGATGCATCCTGCGCTGCAGGGTTCAAGGCGCGGGAAATGCAAGCTGGAGTCTCACTGCTGGAATGGTTTTGCTGCCCAGATGGAACCAGAGCGGGCCGAAGCCGCCTGGGCAGAGCTGCTGGAGTTGTTTCCTCACGGGGAAGGAGGGGAGGAGGGAGGGAAGCTTCCACCTCTGCTCCTCTGAAAGCAGCTGGACTCTGGGTTTTGATGGGTTTTGGTGTCCTTGCTTTCCTCTTTCTTTTCCTTTTTCCTTTTCTCCCCACAGCCCAGCTCCCTGGGCAGGGCTCTCGGTGGCGCCCACGTCCACCTCCAGTGACAGACTTCCCTCCAGGCGGCAGGCAGGGATTCTCCAGAGCAGGCACCACTTTCCTGGAGCTTTTTGCTTTGTCTGTGAGCGTCTCTATTTTTATTTCGTGCTCCCGAGGCTGACTTTCACCCAGTAATGCCGTAGGTGTTGCCGCTTCCTCAGGAACCTGTGACTCAGGCGACGTTTAAAGGCCATGACATCACCAGCAGCTCCCCTTGGAGCTGCTGCTCCCCTAAACAGGGCTCTGGGCTTTGCTTTTAACACCCCCAGCTCTGCTTTGAGGTTTTTAGTGTGTGAGGGGGCAGGGACGAGGGGGTTCCATTCCTGAAGGCAGCCCTGCCATTCCAAGGATCCACATTTTTGCTTTGGAATTGCCAAAGCTGCCAATGCCACCGAAAATGGGAGCTCGGTATTCATGCACCGGCTATTTACGAATGAAACCGCTGCAGTCGGGCCTTTGTGAAGGTCCTGCTGCTGTAAATCGGGCTGGATTCACTCCTGCCCTGGAGAAGGGGCCAGGGGAGGGGAGGAGAAGGTCCGAGCGTGGTTCTTTTGGCGGCAACGCGAACCAAAAGTGTCTTTTCCCCTCCTGGGCAGTGCAGTGGCTGTGCCAGCCCTGTGCACCTGCAGCACAGCAGAGCCGGGGTGGGAAGCAGTTCCCTGCCCCAGGCAAGGTGTGAGGGCCTGGCTGGGGCAGCAGGAGCCGGGGGGCAGAGCAGGGGGTCCCCTGGCCAGGGCAGCAATTCTGGCC
>WBMY01017016.1:82199-98478 GCA_013397315.1 Donacobius atricapilla
TGGCCAGGGCAGGAATTTTGGCCATTGGCAGGAATTCTGGCCGTGGCAGGAATTCTGGATATTTGCAGGAATTCTGGCCATTTGCAGGAATTCTGGCCATGGCAGGAATTCTGGCCAGGGCAGGAACGGGTGTGTGTCCAGGTCCTGGGTCAGGCTGTTCCTGGGCTGCCAGTGCTGTAGGGCACGAAAAAATTACTCCAAACCCCTTTTTTGAAGGCAAAAGATCAGAAGGCTTTATTGTCTAGTTTCTTCCTACCTTTTATAAGGTGTTCTGATAACGATTTAACAGGATTGGTGAACAGGAACGACACCGCTCTAACCCCGTTGGTTAAACTGGAGAAACAGAACCAGAAAGGCAAAACATCACCTAGAGAAAATTGTTGTGAGAAAATAAATCAGCTGCTTTCAAAGATCGTTTTGAGAAGCTTTCTGGAGATATTTTTCCCTTGGGCAAGGTTGGCAGCTGCGGGCAGGCTGAAATCTCCCCGAGTCGGAAATCTCAGCCCCCCGGGGGGCTGTGGGGGTGCAGGGCACAGCATCCCTTCCTTTGGCCCCTTCCGTGAGCAGCAGCAGCCCCGGAGCTCCGCAGGGCTCCTGCAGCTGAGCTTTGGGGGTTCTGCTCCTGGTGGCTCCTCCCTGAGCAGGCAGAGCCTCTGTGGTGGCATTCAAAGCAAAACTCAATCTCTTGGAGTCGGAAAAGGTTTTATTAGGAGATTTGAAATCCCTTCCATGGCTTTATATTGGGGGGTTTATGAGTTAACTCACTTAGAAAAAAATGCAAATCACTTTATCTGCCAGGCAGCCTCTATTTCCCAGATAGATTATGACAATTTGTTGGTCAATCCAATTATTTTAGCTCCTTCCTTAGCATAAGCTCTGAAGACTTTTTGTGTAGAGAATTTCCCAGTTTCTCTCTCGTCAGAAGGAGTTCAGTCAGGACAAGGATATCTGCAACTCCCATCTTCTGATCAGAAAAGATTTATTGAAACCTGCTGAGGTTTGCACCCAGTGTCTAAAATAGCCATTATTGTCTAAAATAGCCATGATTTCTATTTATTTCTTATTATAGTCATTATATTTACATTATTTCTTGGGGAGTGGGGTCAGTGGCTGCTCCAAGTAATGGCTTTTCTTCCAGTGATGTCAAAATCTGGCACTGTTACAAATTAAGGTTATTTTTCAGATGATGTGTTAGACCAAAGTTCTCAAAAAAATGTTCTGTATCTCTTTTTATCTCTTTCTGCTTTTACTGATTTTTTTTTTAAAATTCATCTTACCTTCCTTAAAGTTGCTGTTGAGTTTCCCTTGGGTCCTTTATTTTCCAAATTACCTTTTAAATTGCTTGTAATGAGAAGCTCTCACTCCAGTCCCACCCAGTGGCTATACCCTATGAGCTGTATCCCAAATTTATCATTTCTGGCACCAAGCTGGGGACACTGAGGGTGCAGGTGGTGTGAATGTGACAACATCACAAATATTTGGTTACACAAAGACAATTTTCCTCTCATTAAAACATTCACTGTTGCCTGTCTCTTGCACGCATTTGGCCGCTATTTGTGATTTTTCCTTGGGCAGAGTTGGCATGGCTGAGCTGTAAACTCTGCCCTGTGAACTCAGCCGAGTTTAAGCAAACTTGAGCCAGGTTTTTTTAGCCCTGATTTGCAAGGGAGGGCTGGAGCAGCTCACTGGTTTGTGGTTTGCCCCGTGGCTGGACAGATTCTGGTTTCATTTCCGCGATGGGATCTGCTCGTTTCTTTTCCTGTGGATGGTATTTGGAAATGTCATTAAGAGATTCCGGGAGATAACTTCAGGACAGCGATTCCTAAAAGTCCTGTGGGAGCAGAGGATAACGAACCACCTGCCGATGTGAGGCCCCGGCCGAGAATGGGGCTGAAATGTCACTGCGGCCACGGGGACGCGCAGAACGTTCCAGAACGTGACCGAAGCCCTGCTTTGAAATTATTCTGCTGCTGTAGTTGTAGGTGGCTTCTGGAATTTTCTAAGCCGAGGTGTCACAGGTTGAATGTCAATAATTACTGGGCTTTTCAAAAGCCCTGCTTGCTGAAAGCCCTTTGTCCTCTCTGTGCCTGTCCCGGCCAGGGCCGGAGGCGGAATTCCCTGGGCTGGCTCAGAGATGCTGCAGAGGGAGGGCTGGCAGAGCAACACCCACCTCGTGCAGGCAGGAGAAGAACCAGGGCAGATTTGTGCCCTGTCCGTGCCCGGCAGCTGGATGGGGACAGCGAGAACTGAATTCATTCCCCTCAGCTCTTGGATGGCCTCTTCAACTGGGCCTCCAAGTTCTGAAAGGAGTCTGAGGTCAAATGTAAAGACAATCTTACACTAAGCATGCAGTTTTAAAAGTTACATGTGTAAAAGAGGATGAAATAAATCTGTTGGTAACTTTTAACTGCTCTCTGCCTCAGTTTGGCTCTTTCCTGCAGGAGTGCTCGGGGCAGTGCCCAGGATGGGCTCTGGAAGAAATCAGCTGGAATGGAGAGGAGCCACCGCAGAGCTCTGGTGTTCTCGGGGAAAACAAACGGGAGGAAATGTTATCTGAATGCTCTTTTTAACCAGGAGTTTCTGGTGCTGAGGCTGGTGCTTGTTGCCCGTCCCAGTGCCAGGAGCCTGGCTCTGTCTCACGGCCAGTGATCCCCCAGGGGTGCAGATCCACACTCTGGAACGGGGGGCGAGGAGCTCAGCAGCGCGGGCTGAGAGGGGCAGGAAATGTTGGCCGTGCCCTCCCAGGCCTGCTCTGACATCGACGTTCTGTCCCCAGGAGCCAAAGCTTTGGATTTGTTTGGTGTGCCTTGACTTGAATTAAGAAGCAAGTAAGATCTGGGCTTGGGTTTTTAAAAATGTTCTTAATTAACAGGCATTTCTTAATTCTGATTGTATATTATAAATGTACTCCAGAGGAGAGAAGAGAAAGGGGGTTTTGTTCACTTCCCGAGTGAGCTACAGAGCAGTGTTCATGAACTAAGCACAAAGTGTAAATAAGTTGCCATGACCTGTAATTTGCTGGGCTCTGCAGTGGTGTTAGTGAGATTTTTGTGTTTTACAAACCTTCCCCAGTGTTGTCATTGGCTCTTTTCCCTGGTTAAACTTTTCACTGAAAAAAAAAAAAAAAAAAAAACAAAAAAAAAGNAAGGCTTTATTGTCTAGTTTCTTCCTACCTTTTATAAGGTGTTCAGATACCGATTTAACAGGAATGGTGAACAGGAACGACACCGCTCTAACCCCGTTGGTTAAACTGGAGAAACAGAACCAGAAAGGCAAAACATCACCTAGAGAAAATTGTTGTGAGAAAATAAATCAGCTGCTTTCAAAGATCGTTTTGAGAAGCTTTCTGGAGATATTTTACCCTAGGGCAAGGTTGGCAGCTGCGGGCAGGCTGAAATCTCCCCGAGTCGGAAATCTCAGCCCCCCGGGGGGCTGTGGGGGTGCAGGGCACAGCATCCCTTCCTTTGGCCCCTTCCGTGAGCAGCAGCAGCCCCGGAGCTCCGCAGGGCTCCTGCAGCTGAGCTTTGGGGGTTCTGCTCCTGGTGGCTCCTCCCTGAGCAGGCAGAGCCTCTGTGGTGGCATTCAAAGCAAAACTCCATCTCTTGGAGTCGGAAAAGGTTTTATTAGGAGATTTGAAATTCCTTTCATGGCTTTATATTGGGGGGTTTATGAGTTAACTCACTTAGAAAAAAATGCAAATCACTTTATCTGCCAGGCAGCCTCTATTTCCCAGATAGATTATGACAATTTGTTGGTCAATCCAATTATTTTAGCTCCTTCCTTAGCATAAGCTCTGAAGACTTTTTGTGTAGAGAATTTCCCAGTTTCTCTCTCGTCAGAAGGAGTTCAGTCAGGACAAGGATATCTGCAACTCCCATCTTCTGATCAGAAAAGATTTATTGAAACCTGCTGAGGTTTGCACCCAGTGTCTAAAATAGCCATTATTGTCTAAAATAGCCATGATTTCTATTTATTTCTTATTATAGTCATTATATTTACATTATTTCTTGGGGAGTGGGGTCAGTGGCTGCTCCAAGTAATGGCTTTTCTTCCAGTGATGTCAAAATCTGGCACTGTTACAAATTAAGGTTATTTTTCAGATGATGTGTTAGACCAAAGTTCTCAAAAAAATGTTCTGTATCTCTTTTTATCTCTTTCTGCTTTTACTGATTTTTTTTTTAAAATTCATCTTACCTTCCTTAAAGTTGCTGTTGAGTTTCCCTTGGGTCCTTTATTTTCCAAATTACCTTTTAAATTGCTTGTAATGAGAAGCTCTCACTCCAGTCCCACCCAGTGGCTATACCCTATGAGCTGTATCCCAAATTTATCATTTCTGGCACCAAGCTGGGGACACTGAGGGTGCAGGTGGTGTGAATGTGACAACATCACAAATATTTGGTTACACAAAGACAATTTTCCTCTCATTAAAACATTCACTGTTGCCTGTCTCTTGCACGCATTTGGCCGCTATTTGTGATTTTTCCTTGGGCAGAGTTGGCATGGCTGAGCTGTAAACTCTGCCCTGTGAACTCAGCCGAGTTTAAGCAAACTTGAGCCAGGTTTTTTTAGCCCTGATTTGCAAGGGAGGGCTGGAGCAGCTCACTGGTTTGTGGTTTGCCCCGTGGCTGGACAGATTCTGGTTTCATTTCCGCGATGGGATCTGCTCGTTTCTTTTCCTGTGGATGGTATTTGGAAATGTCATTAAGAGATTCCGGGAGATAACTTCAGGACAGCGATTCCTAAAAGTCCTGTGGGAGCAGAGGATAACGAACCACCTGCCGATGTGAGGCCCCGGCCGAGAATGGGGCTGAAATGTCACTGCGGCCACGGGGACGCGCAGAACGTTCCAGAACGTGACCGAAGCCCTGCTTTGAAATTATTCTGCTGCTGTAGTTGTAGGTGGCTTCTGGAATTTTCTAAGCCGAGGTGTCACAGGTTGAATGTCAATAATTACTGGGCTTTTCAAAAGCCCTGCTTGCTGAAAGCCCTTTGTCCTCTCTGTGCCTGTCCCGGCCAGGGCCGGAGGCGGAATTCCCTGGGCTGGCTCAGAGATGCTGCAGAGGGAGGGCTGGCAGAGCAACACCCACCTCGTGCAGGCAGGAGAAGAACCAGGGCAGATTTGTGCCCTGTCCGTGCCCGGCAGCTGGATGGGGACAGCGAGAACTGAATTCATTCCCCTCAGCTCTTGGATGGCCTCTTCAACTGGGCCTCCAAGTTCTGAAAGGAGTCTGAGGTCAAATGTAAAGACAATCTTACACTAAGCATGCAGTTTTAAAAGTTACATGTNCCCACTGCCCCAAATCTCTGCTGTAGTGAAGCTCCAGCAATTCTTTTGTCCTTCCATGTTCATGTTTTCCTTCCCATTATGAGAGAAGAGCAAATGAACTGAAAAAAAAATCCTTTGAAAGCCTCACCCACTGCCCCAAATCTCTGCTGTAGTGAAGCTCCAGCAATTCTTTTGTCCTTCCATGTTCATGTTTTCCTTCCCTCCCCTGTTCCAGGCCGAGATGGGAGATAGGAAGGGGCAGGAGAAGAGGAACCTGGAGGAGAGCCAGGACCGGCAGCTGCTGGAGCCTGGCTGCCCCGGTGTGGGACTTTCCCAGCCCAGGTTCTGCCACTGCTTTGAGGCCCCGGCTCCTCTCCCTGGCTGCTGACAGCCCTCGGCACATCCCGTTCTCTGCCCAGGGTTTGGCTCTGGGGACTTCTCCCGAGGCTCAGCATATATTTTTTTTTATTTATTTTTGGGGGGCTCCCGCATTGCTGTGGGGTTTCCAGCCTCTTGTGGAAGTGGAGGGAGCTGTGGCCGGGAGGCTGCGAAGGGCAGCACCGGCACCTTCCACCTTCCCCGTGGCACAAAGTGAGCGCCGCTTCTCTTGCCACCCGCCTCCTCTGGTGCTTCAGGAAGGGCAAATTCTCCTGGATTTGTACCTGCAGAGCACTTAAAGCAACAGATGTGCTGAAGCAGACTCCCCCTTTTTATTTATTAGACAAGCTGAATAAATCAATCCAACTGTGGGAGGTTCCCAGTGGGATTTGTGCCTCCGAGAACAATCCCTGTGCTCCCCGAACACCCTCCTGGCAGTGTTTGGCGTTGGGGCTGGAGTGGAGCTGGTTCCCACTCTGGGGATGCAGAGCTCAGCAGTGGAGCTTTCCTGAGGGGAAAATCTTCAATTTTCACCAGTCTGGGTAAATTGCAGCTTTCTCAACTCTCAAAACGTTGCCGCTCTCCCAGCGCTGGGGCTTTGTTGTTTTGTGTTCCTCCAATTCCCAAGGATCTGCTTTCTTTTTTCTTTAATTTCAAAACCAACCCGTCTGTTTTGTGGCCGTGTCAAAAAAAGACTTGAAAATGTGGAGTGAAACGCCTCGAGAACAGAACGAATTCCAAATGCTGTCATTCAGAATAACCTGACTTTAATTTCACTCCCGAAAAATCCGAGTGAAATGTTTTCTGAGTGCTGGGAGAGCCCGACACAGCCGTGAGGTATCGGTGTTATAATTGATCACGGGAGTTAAAACCCAAATAACTGATGGCAAGAAAGCTTCCCAGGCACCGCAGCACTCGGATCTTGTTCTGTTGGGTGTCCCTGGGTGTTTGTGCAGGGCAAACAGCAGCGATTTGTGCAAGGAACAGAAAAGTAACAGCCTGGATCTGTTCTCTAGCATCAGAAAGGCGGAAAACCAATTTTTGAATGGCTGTGGAGTTGTGCAAAGAAGTCTCGAAAGTCCAGAGTGATGTGTGAGCTCATTCAGCTGTGCCGGTAAAATGGACATTTTCCTGAGGGGAAAATCCATGATTTTGCTTTGGGGGTGTGTCCCAGGAGGAGAGCAGGGAGAGGAGATGGGATCTGTCATGGGGCAGTGCTAAAAGGAACAAGATTTCATCTAAAGAGAGAATATTTCCTGCCTTCCCTGGTTTGTTTTTAATGATCTCCGATGCTGGGTCTGTATTGGGTTTGATCCCCAGCCCTTGCCCAGGTGTTTTTCACATTTCCTGTGAGAACTGGTAGGACCAAAACCACCTCCAGAGCTCAGCAGCCACAGGGCAGAGCAGGAGGAGAATCCCACACTCCTCTGTGCTGCATTTCCAGGCAGAAATGGTTTATTTGTTGGATTAATCACTCAGAGGGACAATGTCAGCAAAGCCACGATTTGATTTACTGCTGCTGATTTTGCATCATCCTGAAAGGTCAGAGCTTGACTCACAGGCTGCATTTGCCAGCCTGGCAGCAACAAAAGCTTTATTTTCTGTTGTGAGGAAATCTGGTGAAAATCCGTACAACGAGCCCTGGGATTGTTTGAAATGGTGGCTTTGCAATTCTTGGTTTTCTCCTCATTCCCCACCTGAGAACTCCAGGTTTGAGTTAATGACATTAATTACACTCCCCGGAGCAGGGAGCTGGAGGCTGAATTAGCTCTCAGAGGGGAGCACAACAAAGAACTCTGAAATGAGACAACTGAGGCAACCTTCCCAAGCTGAAGTGCATTTTGCCTTTTTGTGGTTGGCGATTCTGAGCCCGGTTCTTAGCCTGTGTTCAGCCACTCACATCTTGATCCCAACAAAGAAAAAATCTGGAGTGCTTTTAGGTGTTCCTTTTCCTCTGGACACGTTCCTGGAGTATCCCTGGGGCTCCCCACAGCAAAAGGCGAGTCATGGACCTACGTGTGACTGAGCCCTAGGGGGGAAAATGAGAATATTGCCTGCATCTAAGAACTAGGTCTGCTGGTCTCTGCTGCTGCTTTATTAACGGGGCTTGCAGGTTAATAAATTACTTCTTTTAATCTTGATTTTCCAACTCCTGAGGGAGGTAGGAGAGGCACTGGGAAGGAGGGACTCTCAAGCGACAAAAGGTGAAAGAAAAACCTTCCCAGCAGAGGGGGATTTCATTTTTAGCAGCTCTGATTTGGGGGTTTCCTGAGCAGGTTTGTGTGTGTCAGGGCATGGAACAGGAGGCTGGAGCAGCCAGGGCAGCGCCACGAACTCCTCAGTGCCTGGGAGGAGTAAAAATTGCCTCAGCTGCACTCCAGGTACGTCAGGGGAGCCGGGAGAAAAGCCTCTGTTCCCTGTGGGGCTCTTCGAACTCGCACACACTTTCTTCTGGGGAAGTTGGTAAGCTGAGATTTTCTGTAGGATTTTCTTCGCAAGAGCCCAAGAACTCGTCCCTTGGAGGGAAAAAGGAAAAGCCCTTGCTTTGATCCATGAGTATTGTTAGTTCTTTCCACTATTTTCATCTCTACTTCCCCCCTCAAAAAAAAAAAAAACCAAGGTAAATGAATATTGCAGTGTGGCAGTGAGAGCTTAGCCTAAGAAATATTATTTTTTTAAATGTGTTGAATCATTTTTTTTCCTCTGAAAGCAAAAAAAAAAAAATCCTGTATTTTATAAGTACCTAGAACTACCCTAATCTCTGTGCAATGTTGATATAAAATATTAAAGTATAAAAACAATTTAGTATTTTATATCAATATACCACTATTTGTTAAAACCTTAAAATATTTGAACAGACAAGGCAAATGTTATAAACACAGCTCTACCCACAGTATTTCACTATTTTCAGGAAGCAGCAGATCAGAGCTCTGCGCTTTCCTGGATTAAAAAAGGTAAAACCTTGATTCCCCACGCTGGCAGCGGCTCTCCGAAGGGCTCTTTGTGCAGAGTATTTCCCCAAAGTGAGCAAACAGTTTGAAGATAAGCAGCTTTTTGACTATTAACTGGAGCAGGCATTTGGCTGACACAGCCTCGTGCTGACAGATGCCTTTGTGTCTCTTTGTGATGGAGACAAGACAGATGTTCTCCCTGGCATTTAAGAAAGCTGCTGCTTAGCAAAATAAAATGTAAAATTAGACTGAACAGAGCACTGAAACTGGCTGGGCTGCGAGCAGGAAAAGATTGAAAGGGTCTCATGTGACTGCAGTGAAAAGTGCTCTTGTGGAAGTCAGTAACTGCTTTGTCATTATGGGAAATCAGGAAAAAGCAATTCTGTTTTTTCCAGCTCTGCTGCAGCAGAAATGCGTGCCAGTGTGAATATCCATGCCGAGCTGCCCCCATGCCAACCATTCCCAGCAGGGAGGAACGTCCCTGGCTCTGGGTGCCCCAGGGACAGCAACTGGCAGCTCCAGAGCCTGCCCATTGCTGTCTGCCCAGCCGGGCTGCTGAGCCTTCACCGGGAAAAGAGGGAAAAAGAGGAAAATTCCCCATCTGGGGCTCCTCAGGGCTGGGTGGGGCTGCAGCCTCCAGCAGGACACTGTCCCAAGGGAAGGGAAGGGAAGGGAAGGGGAAGCTCAGAAGCAGCCTGAGAAATGGGCTGGATGCTGGCACCGCTCCCACCGTGAAAAATACACAGTTAAATTATCTTGGCTGTCTTATAGGCAGCTATTCCGGAGAGGTGAAAAAATTAGGCAATGGATAGACTTTCTATCGAGAGCTCTTCAGGGATAAAATGTGCTTTATCACACCTTGTAATCCAGCTGCGGGGAGCTGGGAACACGCCTGGGGCTGTCCCTGCCACGGGACACGCATCAGGAGGATGCAGAGGGGTTTAGATTTCAAGAAGGATCTAAAGATAGTGCGAACACTCCCCTGGGCCCAGCCTAAGCGTGCCAGCCCCGGGGAGTGCAGAAATAACCCTGGGGATGCTCCTGCGGGCCCTGCCCGGCTGCCACGTTGGGAACTTGAGCTGGTGGCAGTGTTTGGACACTGGAGAGGTCTCCATTCCCGGGGACCATCGCCGGCCTCGGCAGCGCCGCTCCCTCGGCGCAGTGCCCGCTGTGCTCCCTGTGCGGTGAGGAGAGCCGCGGTGCCAGGTACCCGCACCGGCTGCGACAGGGCTGCCGCTCCCGGCCACACCAGCACTGCCCAGCTCGCTCTGCGCCCGGGATGTTTTCTGTCTGCAAAGGCGATCTGTGCATCCAGCCCAGCCTGAAACGCATGCGGAGTGCACCCAGGAGAGGGCACCCCCTGAGCTGCGCATCCCTGGGGATGCCTGTGATGCCAGGTCTGCTTTCTCAAATTGGGATCATTGAAATCGGCAGAAAGAAGGTGCGTGTGTGGGCTTGGTATTTCTGAACCTGAATTTCAGCTCGCTGACCATTGCCGGCTCCTTTCCCAAGGGAAAGCTGCCAACAGTTTCTCTTTCCAAAACATCTCTCTCCGTTTCTCAGCACAGGCTCAGCAAACAGTGTTCCCTTTGCCAGAACAACTGTCCCCGGGGTTGTTTCCTATTCCTGACCCAATGGAGAGCAGTGTCAGTGCCATGGAGCAATAACAGACCTTTTTACACAGCGTGTTCTAAAAGAAACTGTTGGGATTGTAAATAAACCTTCTTTCTCTTCTGACAACTCTATGGAGTCAGTCTGTTCCGTGTCCTGCCCTGACAGGCAGGGGTGGGACTGAAGGCACCCTCGCTCAGCTCACAGAAGATGCCATGAGAAATACTGGGGCACTCCATGAAATGTGTCTGGGCTGGAAGAAAATCTCTGACAGAAAAATCCTTTCACCATGCAGAAAATGGAGTTTGCTGGGAGTTACTGACCGGGAGGACAGCGATGTGCCCGGCCTGGGGAGCCCCCAGGTCCTGGTGCAGGGATGTTTTCTCTTTTCCCTGTGGGGTGTGCTGTCCCTGGCCTGCCTCCCACACCCTCACGCCGTGGATTTGGGGCTCTTTCCACGGGGATTTAGCCAGGGATGTGTTCCAGATGTGTCAAACCAATCCTCCTGGAGGAGTTCTCGTGGCATTTCCCTCACCCCGAGCTCTGCCGTGTCTGCAAACCCTTCAGAGCCAACTGCAGCTTCGGGTCTCGTTCCTTTTAGAGGTTTTTTTCCATTTTGGAGCCCCCTTTCTTGCCTGGCTCCCCGGGCTTTCTCTAACTCGGGTAATTACAACTCCTTTTCAAGGACTGGCCATCTGCAGTGCCACTGGGATGCTGACATTTGAAATTCAGATTTTTTCACCACGGAGGGATGCCTGGAAGGAGTTGAGGGACAAACAAAATGCCATGAAATCGGTCTTTTCACGAGCAGCAGCGCAGGACCAGCCGGTGTTTTGCGAACCAGGTGAGTTCCTCGAGGCCCAGCACAGCTGCTGGGGCAGCACCAGGATTTTTTATTGCTCTGAAGGAATTCCTGACAAACTCTTGTAGGGAAATCCCCCCTGAAGGCCAGACTGAGGCTGTGGCAGCCCCAGCAGGGGGGTTCTGGTCCTAAAAAAGGCCGGGATGCTTGGCAGGAAAGCAGGACGTGGCCAGAGGCTTGTTTCTGCCTCACACACACCGATTCCTCTCTCCCCAGGCAGTACAGAGGCTTAGGAACACACCTGTGATTTAAGAGCACTTTATTGTTCTTTAAGGCTACTTTTAAGTACAAAAAAAAAAGATGGCCTGCCAAACCTTTTTTTTTTTTTTTTCTTTTTCTCCAGGTGAAACAAGGCCACAAAAAAAATTGGTATATTACAGATTTACAAACACAGAGAGAATCTTTCAAACTGAACTGTAGATAACCTGGCTCTGTGAAGAAACTTCACCACGTCTCGCGACGGTGAGTTCAGTTTAGTGTCCTTCCACCTCCCCCCAACCCTTTGGCTTTCGTGACATTGTTGTGTCCAGCCTCTGTTGTACTGGACGTAGCACATTAAATCTTTATTGCCCTCAAATCCATTTACCTATCTCAGATAAGTAAATGTAACCTTGTAAAACAGCTATTATTGAAAAATATTAGCTTTAAAAACATTATCTTATTTGTGTTTACAAAGAAATAGAGGAGTCACATTTTCCACAGAGTCCATCTACAGTATTAGTATTGACTGTTATACTGCTCAGTAGCCTGTAGCAATAACAAACGAGTGGCTATTAATGCTAATGCAGTGTCCTCATAGAATAACTGTGTTCCTGCACTTTTTACTGTATTACAGACAAATCTACAACGACGACGAAAAAAAAAAAAAAAGATCAACTTTTTTTCCCAAAAAAAAAAAAAAAAAAAAGAACGATTACAATAAAGGAAAGGGAAAAATTAAATAGCTACATATCATTAACAAATTAATTGTTCCTCAAAAAATACCTACAAATTTCTCTGTACATTCTTTACGCACAGCGTAACGATGGTCTTAAAGTTACCTATATAAAAAAGTGTTCTTTTAACAATCTTCCTACAGAGAGTAGGGTACTGAATGCCAAAGCAAGGAAGCGTTGACTACCCAGTAAGATGGTAGTGAAATGTGTAAAACTGGGGGGCTTAGGTGTTGGGTTGGGGTTTTTTTGTGAGTTTTTTTCCATTTTTTTAGAAGAAAACTGAGCAGCCACCTTCTCACCAAGAGTAAGAGCCAATCTCCCGATCTCTTTCTACCCTGCACCTTTTCCAAATTAAATAGCTTAACTTTTAAGAAAACAAACGAACACAAAAAAAGCGTAAAATAAAAGCCACAATGGACCCAATACTGTAACACAGTCCAGAATACATCACGTGGAGTTCATCTTCCAACCAGTTCTCGCTTCCTACACTGAGCCCAGTGTAAAAACCCAGCCCTGGCTGCAGCTGTCCTGGGAAGATGGAATGTACTGGGGAGAGCAGTTCCACTTAACAAGAAGAAGAGAAGCTCTGAGCACTAGCACAGCTGTGGTTTCATGCCTGCCTCTACTGCCTAATTTCTAGTTAGTAGCTACTCATATAGCAAATGATAATAAACGCAGTAATACCTGTAAAAAACCTACTGGAGGAATGTATGCTGCGACTCGGCGTAGGCTGATGGATAGGCTTAAAAAAAAAAAAAAATAAAATAAAATAAAAATAAACCAAAACGAACGGAGCGAAAGATCACCTTTCCCAAGTGTAACAAATGTGTTGTCCAGCCAAGATCCGTGAGGGTAGCAGTTCCTGCAGCTAGTTCAGGGTGGATTCCACGGGCTGGGGGTGGGAAGCAGCTCCCTGTGAAGCAGCAGCGCTGCACGGGGCCTGTCCCGAGCCGCCCTCGCTGCTGCTGCCGCTAAAGTGAATAGCACATACAAATATCATAGAGTACAACTGTACCAGCAGTAAGTATATCTAGGGTTGTTACTGACAAAAATAAACTAATTCTGAAGAGAAGCTAATAAGTATTATGATCCTTACTGTCTATACATTAATAGATACCAGCTATTTTTTCATAAAACATGCATCCTTAAGCACTATGGAACCCTCCGACCTCAGCTCTAGTCTAACAAACTGCAGTGTTTAGGAAAAAATGCCCGTGTTCTGTAAATTATGCAGTCCAGTTGCAAGCACTAAGCACCTGAAATCTAAAGAGAGAAAGACCTATAACCTGTATGAGACTTCCCCTTCCGAAGCTGTTTTGCTCTAAGAAAAATCAAACTGATAGAAATGTCATCCTTAAACCTTTTTTTCAGCAGTTTGCCCTCAAAATATTAGCCTCTTCCAGAAAGTTGCTGTGCAACTTCAGTCCTCCTCCAATAGTGCAAATCATACATGACAGTTCTTTTCAAGTATATACATACAAAATTACTTCACAGAGGGAAAAAAAAAACAAAGCAATGTAAGCAAACCAGACAAATTCTAGTCTTGAGAAGCTAAGAAAAGCAAAAAAGCACTTGGGTCAACCAACTAAGTGTAATGGCTTTTGTGGATTAGCGTGCATTATTTTTTTAAGGGGCAGCAGATTTGCATCAGAGGTTTCTTTGGTAATTGAGGCAGGAAAAAAAAGGATGCTACATCGTATGAATCTTTATGAAATAGTTCCTGCTATTGTCTTTAAGGGCACCCTTTTGGAAAAACAAAAACAAAAAAAACAACCGACAAACAACGAAGTGAGTACACAAACCCATGTGTTGAAGGCTAACCTCCCCTCCCCCAGCACTACTGAAGCACTTGTTCCAAGCTCAGTCAAACCATGCAAATCCACGCCGGGAAGGGGCCTGCCCTCAGGAGACCACGGAGGGCGAGTGATTGTGGCTGACCATGTGGGAGGACGGCGACGCCTGGCCCCGCCGCGACGCCGACTCGGGGCTGCTGCCCACGCCGTCCTTGGCAGCCTTGATCTGCAGCCACGTGTCCCCCAGCGCTTTGGCGAAGTGGTCATCCACCGAGCCCGTGATGGACACCGAGTTGGCCACGGGCTCGGGCTCCTTGTAGTTCTTGCCCAGGCTCCTGCGGAAGTGCTCCTCCACCACCGGGTCGCAGGCGGCGCTGGCTGCGGGGACAGCAGGCACGGGGAGGTCAGAGCCCTGCCCCGAGCCTGCAGGCACGACCTCAACTTCCCCCTCTTTGCTCTCCCGGAACCTTGGAACGCCTGGGCTTGGAAGGACCTCAAAGCTCAGCCCGTTCATTCCAGCCCCGGCCGTGGCAGGGGCGCCTTCACCGTCCCCGGCTGCTGCAAGCCCAGCCTGGCCTTGGGCACTNACAGCAAGGGGCTCTAAGTTCTCCCCAGGGCTTTCTCCTCTCCAGGCTGAGCACGCCCCATCTCTCCCAGCCTGTCTCCAGAGCAGAGGGGCTCCAGCCCCCCCAGCATCTCCCCTGTAGCTAAATGCTCTGTCACTGCACGTCCCTGTCACAAAGATGGCCTTCCTCACACCCTTACACACCTGGCAGTGAAAGGGGTGGGCAAGAAGGTGGGAAGGAAGGAGTTAAAATGAAAAAAAAAAACCCAACTGGAATTAAGTGTTTTTGCATTTCTGTGACCTGGAACAGGTGAGCATTTATAGATGATTGTATTTCTCCCTCAGGCAACTAACAGCTCCAGCTCCAGTTCTGTGGAAGCCTTCTCCCAAAACAATCACACATAATTTATATTTAGGCTTAAATGGAATTAATGATGGAAAGAGTGTTTAAAATCAGCTCCCAAGCCTGCTGATAGCAGTCATGCCAAAAGCTGAGCTCAGGCTCTCGTCTGACTCCACACACTTGTGCTGAGAGCAGTCAGAACTAAAGGAATCGTGAGCACTGCAGTAAGTGCTGTAAGACTACTACATGAGCCTTAAAAGACAGATTTTGAACAAGAACTGTAGTAACTCCTCAGACTAAATATAACAGCACCGCAGTTCTACCATTTACAATCAGTTTGTGTGTCTTAGTAAGAACTGTCTTTCCAGAAACACTTGGAGCTGTTGGGATCCATGGCACAGCCCCCCTGCTCGATCCTAAAGCCATGTTCGATTGATCCTAAAATAAACATGAGAGTCACGCACAGACACCTCTCCACCTGACAGGAGACAAATCTTTTTTGGAAACAGGGCTGGCCCTGTTCCCGTGCCCACTGGGGCAGCCCTCCTGGGACCAGTAGCACCAGTTTGTGAGAAAACTTGTAACATCTGAGATCCCAATGATTGATTTCTCCAAGAGTCAAAGGGTCTCCTTCAGCTCCCAATTCTAGGTATCAACAGTATACTGATATTTTATAAAAATTATTTTAAAAATACTATTAATAATAAAATACTACCAATGACCTTGCTGTGGGCTTTAGGTTGCTGCCTACATCATGCTGGGATTGTTCCACGGACACATCCCGGCTGCTGGAGCCTCACAGCCCCGAGCTTTTGGCAATGCTGCAAGTTACAGCTGTGCCCCAGCAGGTAAAGGCCCTGCAAGGAGAGGGCTGAGCTTCCCCTGTGCCTTCAGGGCACTGAGAGGGAACAGAAAGAGCCCAGCTTTCCCAGCAGGTACTGCCTGAGCGGATTTCATGAGCAGCGCTCGCTGCACAGAAGGCAGAAAGCTGAAGCTCCTCGCTTGGGTTGCTGTAGCAACTGCCCTGCAAAGGTTTTCGTGTTATCCATGCAGAGCAGGGTGGAGGGAACAGGCTTTGGAAGGGTGTTTGTGGCTGCAAGGGGAAGATTTCTGCGACTGCAGCTGAATCACAAGAGTCCCCTGGCTGCTGAGAGAGCAGGGGAAACTAAAACAAGAGCGTGGGGGGATCTGCCGGCCCCGGCTGCTGGACTAAAATAAACATAACTACTTCGTTGTCTGTGTGGGGTGCTTGTTTTTTTAAATCAGCTTTTCCAAACAAGAAGAGAGAAGAGATCGACACCACCTCGTGCTGCAGCACAGGAGGAGGAGTGTTCACCTCCTTCCATCCCTGTGAGTGTGGGGAGCAGTGTGCAGAGCTGGGGCCCGGGGAGGGCAGTTTTAGTGAGGGGGGCACTCACAGCTGGGAGGGCAGTTTGAGGGGGCATTCACAGCTGGGGAGGGCAGTTTGGGTGAGGGGTCACTTACAGCTGGAGGGTCTCCTGTAGGCGGCCCCCGAGCATGCGCTGTGGGCCACGGGTCAGTGCGACAGGTTGCAGTTGCGGTTGCTGGCGGAGG
>WBMY01017016.1:105256-117648 GCA_013397315.1 Donacobius atricapilla
ACATTCCCAAGTACAACATTCCCATATACAACACACATTCCCATACACAACACACACATTCCCAAATACAACATCCCCATACACAACACACACATTCCCATGTACAACATTCCCATACACAACACACACTCCAATACCCAACCCCGGCTCCCCCACACGCAGCGCAGGCATTCCCAGCCCGGGACCATCACCGCTCCCAGGCAGCCGTGGCACGCCGGGTGCATGTGGGCGCGTGTGGGCGCCCAGGCTGCGTGGGGAGCAGCCTCTCGCCCCCCTGCAGGCCCTGCTGGCAGCCCGGCCGTGCCGCTGCCGCCGCCGCCGTACCTGCTGCCGCTCCACGCTGCCCAGGCCGGGGGAGATGCCCACTGTCCTGGCCGCGTCCACGCTGTTCTTGGTCAGTGCGAGGGGCTGCTCCATGCTCAGGCTGGGGATGGAGGCGTACATGTGGTTGGCGTGGAGGCTCATGGTGGGGGCAGCCGCCCGCTCGATGGGGCTGCGGCTCCGCTCGCGGTGCTCCTTCCGGTAATCCCCGTTGGCAGTCTTGCTTCTGGCAGGGAGCAAAAAGGGGGCAGGGGATTGCTGTGGTGCCAGGCTGTCCTGAGACACGCAGCATTCCAGCAGCCCTGTCAGGGATTCACTCGTCCAGGTGGAAGCCCCCAGTGGGATATCCCCAGAGAAGCCAACCCCCCGTATCTGCCAGCTTCGCCAACCAACATTTCCATTCAGCCTAGAAGTTCTTCAGCTACTCATCCAGATGCACCAAGAAACAACTTTTTTTTAACATTACCCTCCTCCTCTTCACCATACTATTATATATACACTAGTATATATACTAGTATATACTATTAATCCCACTCCATCTAACACTGCAATATTCTCTAAGCATTGCTGAAGCCCAAGGAAAGTTTTTTTACTGAAAAGACATGGCTGGTACCAGCAAAAACGCAGGGAGTCAAGGCAGGGAGCAGATTTTTCAGAGGAGAAAATGAAGGAAAAGAAAACGACGCTGCACCTATCTCAGAATCATTTATTAACAACCGCTCCTTCAAAAGAATAATTTCCAGCTACTCCTGAACAGTAAATCCCAGTATGAGCTCACATAACGAGCCCATCAGTCACTGCAACGAAAAGAAAGCTGGGTTTGTATCTGCGGATGAGGGATTTAAATTTCCACACTGCAACAGAATTGTCATTGAAACAAAGCAGTGACTGAAGGGAAAAAGCACTTCCCTGATCACCAGTGAACATGGGCATCCCCAGCAGTGCTGGAAGAGCTCACACACTGCAGTGGGGAACGGCAAATTCCAGCAGCAAAAGCACCAGAGGAGGCCACTGGCTCTATGGAAAATAAAAATAACAACCTGTCTTTGGACCACTCTTGAGTACCAGTGAAATGCCCTCTGTGTCCTGGCTATAAGTGTGTGAAATTCAAGGCGGTTTTTCCCCCGTTTTTTAAAGCCTATCATGGCACATTAATATGCAGGAAAAATCTTTAAAAATGCTCTGATGAAAGGCAGAGAGAGAAAAGGAATCAATATGCAATGCTTAAGTTACAAGTCCAAAAAGCTACTGCTTATTTCAGTGTCTGAGGAAGCCTCTCCACGAACAAGGCTGAGGGAAAGAAGTCCTGCCAAGAGAGGGAAATCAGGAGCCCCTAAAACACCCACACAGGGTGTGGGGACATTGCATGGGGATCCTGCCCAGCCCTAAATCCTTCAGCCTCAACATCCCGTGGTCATGGATTCCAGGCTTTGACCTACAAACTTTTTTTAAGTACCTTTTCTTCACAGGCTCTTTTTGTTTCTTTTCAACCTAAAGTCCAGTGGCTCGGTCTGCTCTAGCCCTGACTCTTGAATGAAGGGAGAGACAAAGCCATTGCTCCCCTCTCATCATCTTCATGCCACTCCCGAGTTCATCTCCTCAACAACCTTTTATTCCAGTAATACTTCCCTCAAATAAAACCTGCGTCTTTGTCATCTTTGTGGCCCCTGTCAGGAAAGAGCTCTAAGTCCCCTCCTTTCTGGAGACGAGGATCCAGGTCTCTGCTGCACTCAGGAACAGCACCTTGGCTGAACTACTCCCAGTTCCTCCGTGCTGCTCCTCAGCTTGCTCAAGAGTCACTTGGCTGCAGAGAAATTACTGCTCCTGAATCAAATCTCAGCTCATTTCTTGTGGCAGGAGTTGGGTTAACACGGTGCCAGGCAACCAGTGACTTGGGAAGCTCAGGACACGGCGACTCCGTGCCAAACTCCCCTGGCAGCCTGGGAGGGAAGAGCCAAGAGCACGACAAGACAGTCTGTAACCCTTTGCATCCCCTTGGCCCTTTTCACTAATTACAAATTAGCAGCTGCAGATTAGGAGAATGCACCGTAAAATCCCAGGCTGGAGGTTTCCCAGCTGGTCCTGTGCGCTCCCCGAGCCGCTCTCCAGGCTGGGGTTGAGCAGCAGCTCCCAGTTCCCCAGCAAGCCCTGGCCCAGCTCAATTCCAGGAGAACTCGGCTGCAGGAAGTTTGGAATTGCAGATGACTGATGCAAATGTGAGCTGATGGCAGCACAAGGGGCTCGGGATGTAACATACAGTAGCTCCTCTTGGATTACAGCATGGAAACAAGTCCTGGACACGGCAGTGATCCCACCCCAGCCCTGAGCAAGCGGGCAGGAACCTCACACAGCCGGGACAAAGCCTGGGATATCCTGGGAAACAGCAACACCAAAAAGCACAGCTAAAATCACTGCTCAGCAAACGCTCCTTCTCGGTGCCGCAGTGCAGAACCTCTGGTGGCCGCAAGCCAAATTCTCACTTTTCAACTAAATATTAGCTGGGCTACTACAATTAAAATTACAATTTGGAAGCTGCAAAGCCACCAACAGCTCCAGGAGATTCCTACTTTTCACTGCCTCAAAGAAAAACAGAATCTCTACAGAGAGTTATTCTGTTTCGTTTCAGTAAGCACAAGCTGATTTTCAAAGCAAATATTTTGTTTACTCCCCAAGAAATGCTTATGAAATGAAACAAAACACGTACCTACACCAGTTACTTGGGGGTGTCTTAGAACTCTTTTTTTCAACAACTTAGTGTTGCATTTACTGGAGGGGTGGAGCTGTCAAGTGACCACGGATGAACAAACTTACTGAAATTCCCAAGCAAAATAAATTTTCCATTTTACACAACAGAGCTTGTTTCACTCATCCTCACTTTAAATGAAGAGTCACAGCCCTAAATATTGTTGAACTGGCAGTTTTTCTGCCAAAAAAACCCCACCAAACCAACAACAACAACAAAACCCAAACAAAAACTCAATCCTAACAAACACTGTAACACAGTAAAACCTATCAAAAACTTTCCCTGAAAACTTGTGGAAGAAGGGATAAAAAAACTGGGCAGCGGGATCAACTTGTCTCCAGGATCAAGCCCAGCAGGCAGAGCTTCCCTGAAGACACCTAAAATTATTGAGTTATCCCAGCAATCTCAGCAGACCACACCCCAGGCCTTTCTGTGGGCAAATAATTCCCTCTTCCTAAATTAGAACAACTCCTCTTCAGGGCAAGGAACCGGTTATAATCCACTCCCTAAAAATCCTCTCCTCAATTCATCCACCTTCAACTCCTACAGTCTCTGGAAAAAAAATGAAAACCACCTGAAGCTTCTGCTTCCACAGCAGATAATATTTCTTCTGGAAATGTTCCAGCACTGTGTAGGACAGTACCATGAAAGCTCTGCCCTCATGAAAACACAGCAGCGTTTGTGAGTCCCTCCTGTTCACACATAAACAGCAAATCCTACAGATTTGTCAGACAATTGTAATATTATTTATACGGCATTCATCAATTTCATGTTATTAAGTAATTTAGTTCAGAGCGTTGCTTAATAAATAATTTTCTATGGAAAATTTGTTGTTGTTATTATCATGATGATGATGATTCTTGTTTTGCTCTTGAAGATTTATCTGAAGGGGCAATCAGAAGAGAAGTGTGTGAAGATAATCATATTTCACTGAAGTCCACAAGCTCAAACATTCCACACACACGCTGGACAAGTTCAGAGAGGCATCCCTCAAGTCAAACGTAAGGGCCCAAAATCACAGAGAAGGATTTCTGACCAAGCTTGAAAAAGAATCTAAAAATATACATATACTACAAACAAATCCAGCTGTCCAAATAGCTTTGCCATCCCTGGCCTCAAGTTTGTCTTAAAAATCAGCAAAATTTCACCAACCCTGAGTCCATGAGCAGTGGGGAGATGCCAGCGCAATTCCAGGGCTTAAAACCCGGCAATTCTCAGAGGAGACCCAGGCATGGGGCTCCACGCCCACCACCTCCATTCCCCGCTATCCCAGCTACTTCCAACTTTATTGCAGCAAAATCAGACACGATCCCAACCTCCAGTGAATTCCTCCAATCCTTAAAACCCGGCCAGGGTTTTCCAGCTGCTCCGCAGTGAAGCAGAGCCCTCAGCAAGCATCCTGTGCTGGGCAGGCTGTCACCAAAGCCATGCCCATGGCCCAGCCCTGCTGGGGATAAATCCTCTGTTGGCAGCGTTGGGTGCCCCAGAACCTCCAGCCCGGGCTGTTCTGCTGGTTGGCACCGCCAGGGGAGAATTCAGAGCCGGCCCGGCAGCAGCTCTGCCAGCTGCCGCAGGAAAAGGGAAAGAAGAGGCCCAGCAAGGGGCCAGAGCTGCCTGCTCTCACTTCCAGCCTGCAGAGCCTTTAGGAAGGCTGCCAAAAGCATTGCTGTACCTCCAAGGCAAGAACTCCCAGACGGGTCTCGCTCCCCTTGGCAGAACCGGAGCGCTGGCTCGAAATGGAAGCTCCGGAGGAGAGTTTGGCTCGCACAAAGAACAGCCACCCCCTTTCCTTCACAAGCACAATGCATTGCTTCACAGCAAACTTTATTTCTGCAACCCAATCCTGATATGAACATTTTCAGCATCTTTGTGTTTGTTTTCCAAACATCTTATCCTGCCTTTATTCACCAAGTCTGAAAGAGGGCAGCTGCTTCTGTTAAAGGCTTTCTAACCCACTGACACCAAATATCTGCTCCACAGGGTGAGTGAGCACCATTTCCTGCAAAAGGCTCCACTTGCACACGTCCGTTCTGGTACTGCGAGGTGGGAAAACTACAATTTAAAGTGGCATTTCAAAATAAGATTATGTGCATTCAGAGGAGAGTTTGGCTCGCACAAAGAACAGCCACCCCCTTTCCTTCACAAGCACAATGCATTGCTTCACAGCAAACTTTATTTCTGCAACCCAATCCTGATATGAACATTTTCAGCATCTTTGTGTTTGTTTTCCAAACATCTTATCCTGCCTTTATTCACCAAGTCTGAAAGAGGGCAGCTGCTTCTGTTAAAGGCTTTCTAACCCACTGACACCAAATATCTGCTCCACAGGGTGAGTGAGCACCATTTCCTGCAAAAGGCTCCACTTGCACACGTCCGTTCTGGTACTGCGAGGTGGGAAAACTACAATTTAAAGCGGCATTTCAAAATAAGATTATGTATATCCAGCGGGAAATATCCTTAGAGCTCCTTGTTCAGAATTTTCAAGCAATGCAAATTCGCTAAAAATCCAAATAAACAAAAGCCCAACAAAACCTGAAAGCAGCAGCAACTTGCCCTGAGTGTCAGCCAAATCTATGAAGTATTCAGAACGTGAAAAAATACTCCAAGCAGCCCAATGCCTTCTCGAATGACTGTCACCTAAATGCATAATGCCATTCCATCCCACTCTATCAGCTTTGTGCTTCCCAGTTCCCTTGAGCAGCCTTTTCCTTTCCTGGCTCAGTACTCCATCCCCAAACTTGCAGAGATCCTTGGTTTTGGCAGGAATCTGCCACAGAACGAGGTATCCTTTCCTGAGAAACATAATGAATACCCTCCCTCAAAGGAAAGACATTGAAGTCCAAACCACTGAACAAACACTAAAAAGAAATGGGATAATCTCACATATAAAGGAACACGAGTCAGACTTTGTACATTTATCCTCACCACAACAGGATTTTCAGAGATAAACCTTGGACCAGACAGTTACTTGCAAATGGAATCATCCAGGAGAACAGAGTTCTCAGCAGAAGAAAGAAATCCGTAACAAGCTGTGAAAAGCACAAAGGAGCGTCCCGTTCCAGCCTGCACCAAGCCCAAATATTCGGATACAGACGAATTTCCCTTCCTGAAGCCTTCATATTCACAAGTATGAGAGAATGCAAGAGAACCGCATGATGTAAGACTCCAGGCCAAAGCCAAACCCACAAAACTGAAATCTAAATCTAATGTACAGTAAAATCAATTAACACAATCTCAGATCCTACTCGTTTTTCTCACAGGATTCTTTTTTAATGTTTGGCCATCTCTGCTCCAACACTCACAGGATGGTTTTACAAGACAGCACTGGTTGCTCTATAAGGGATTTATTAAATTAGAAGTCCTGTCACTGCTGGAACGTGTACAAATACAATGCAGAAACAATGACCAAGTTTCCTTGCTGCAACAGGTACAGACTGCAGGTCACTTGCAATTCAACTTTTTTTTAAAAGGGGAAGAAAATTATTCACTAATCTCTCTGTTCTGCACTGCTGCTGCCCTGCTCAGCTCCAAACATATTCCAACTCCCAACCTACTCCAGCTCCTATGTTTACACTCTCTTTTGCCTGGCACACTTGATGTCTTCATCTAAATTTCCATTTTTTGAAGAGCCTTTATGTGAGGCCATTCCTGAGACGCAAACAACAACAATTTAACTTAAAATAAATACCCAGGAAATTTCTGAAATGGTAATTGATGTCATTAATTCTGCCGAGGTAGCTTTAACATAATTTAGCCTGTAAAGAAAATGAATGGCTCAAAAAGTGGCGCTAGAACAAGAGAAAGCTCCAGATTTGCGTTACCACAGCAAGGGTCTAGGTATAAATGAATATTGCAGCAATCACAGAAAGTTTCCTAAGATGCACAGTGATTTCTGGAGAATAAACACAACCCTTTCCCACACCTTCAAAGTTTCGTTTAACTCTTACTAGGTGGGAACCAGCAGCTGAGCTCCCAGGAGAGCCAACTTACTTTTCAGGGATTGAGGAGAAGAAGTTCTCGGCCCATCAATCCAAGAGGAGAAGCTTTTTGATCCTCTCCCCTGCACCGGAGCATCTCTGGCTTCCTTGTGGCAGCTCCTGCCAGGGAGCAGAGCAGTTCTTGGGAAGGAGACAGCACAAGTGACCCAGCAGCTCTCTGGGGTTTATCTGATTCAGCCACCTCTGCAGAACTCTCTCCTCAAAGAACAACAGCAGCTCCAGTTGCCTCTGGGAAATCCTGCAGCGCACGCTAGAAAAACGCTGCATGGAAGAATTCTTTCTGCCAGCAGTGAGGAGCAAGTGACAGAAAGAAGAGGTGAGTGTTCGGGAAGCTGAGAAAGGCCCTGCACAGGATGCGCTCTGGCCTTGGGAGATGCTGTTGGTGCACTTTGGAGAGCATTTGTTTGCACGGCAGTTTCTGCAAAACTCAGACACATCAAAGCGTGTCAGAAACGCATCCTCCAGCTGCCAGGCCATCCCAGAGCCCAGGGCTCCTTTCTGGCCCCCAGGGAACTCTGCAGAAGCCACCACAGTGCCACAGTGCTCTGAGGCAGCCGAGGCAGCGAGCTAAAGCTGGGACAGCAGAGGGAGTGGAGCAAGGCAGGATACTGGAGGCACTGGGATGAACAGGATGGGATCTGGAACAGCAAATCACTGCTGGAAGGGAGACGAAAACTGCCCTTGCAGAACTCTGAGCTGCTTCAAGTGCTTCAGGCACTTGGGATGCTTGGAGGGGAGAACTCCCAGGAGAGCAAATGCTAAAAACAGGAGGTCAAAGAGACACCCCGAATTTGGAACCAGCAGGAAGGAAAACCTGAGGGCAGGGAAAGAGCGGGAAGGCTTTAATGGAAACATCTCCAAGGTCAGAGGGGTCAGAGGGACAGAGGCTGTGAAGGGATCCATTTGTACCCACGGCAGTGCCCACCCAAGCACCTCTGGCACACATTTCCTCCTGCACTCTACCCATCCATCACAGGGGTCATGCGCAGCTTTTCTGATTCCTTTGGAAGTCAAACTTGGCACATGCAATGAGCCTTTTATACCCGCTCACTGGAAAATACCGTAAAAACTATTTATGCTCACCCCGAGAACGCCCTGGGCCAGCGTCAGGGGAAAGGCTGCACATCAAATGGGTCGTGTCCCAGGGCCCCGGCATCAGCCAGGGACACTCAGCACTGCCAGGGCACTTCAGGAATACAAAATGCCACTTATGTTCTCAAAGGGGATTCACTGCGTTGTTCCTTGCATTGTTTTTTACTTTTTTTAATTTGGAAAAAGTACTTTCGATCATCACCCAATGCCCGTCACGGAACTGTTTTTGTAAAAGTCGGTCTCAGCTTAAATAAATCCACGAACCCCAAATTCTCACAATTCTGTGAGGTTTTCCCTAGTTTCACCACCTAAAAGACTGCATGAGGTTGAATTCTACAGCAGAGGAGCAGATTAGTAATTTTCTTCAAATAGATGATAGGAGAAGGGAAAGATATCAACAGCACGAGCATGGCCAGTTGATTTGGTAAGAGCTTTAACAACACAAAAAAGCCCCTGAGAATAAGGTCACAGAGCTGGAATTAACTGTGCCAAATCATCAGGAGAAAATGGGACTACACAGCCTTCCCTTCCAGCTTCACTGGGTCTGATGAGAACGAGGGAAAAGGGGCCTGGGATCCTTAAAGCTTACAAATTATGGTCTCTATCCATCAGATACACACTGTAACATTAGCTGAGGTGAAACAGGAAAAGCTGAGAAACTACAATATTTCACTTCCAGACATTTCAAAAATTCTCAAAAAAAACCACAGGCTCTTTAGGCCTTTAGGCCAAGAGCAGTGTTTAAACAACTGGTTTTATGAAATAAGACTTTTTTCACAGGCTGTTTTAAAGAAGGAATAAACATTTCATTAAAAGTTTATTGAAACTGTTTGCAATTGCTAATAAAATCTGAATCACCGAAAACTCTAGAAGCACCATAAAAACAGTAACAGCTTCATTGTATATTGCACAGCTATTCAGACCAATATAGTAAAATATTTCCTTGAAAAGCCGGTTACCAAATGGACCCGAGCAGCAGCAGTGTTTGGAGGGCATTTCTGCAGCTCAGGCACCCCACACTCTGCAATGAACAGTCTCCTTTCACAGCAGCTTTGATTAGGAAGACTTAATTAGAGAAGCAAATCGCAAGCACAAATGTTTGGGGATTTTGCTTACTCCCTTTGGAAGGCATTGTGAATGATGACGGCTCCTGAGTTAAAACACGCCAAAGGTTCATGGAGCGTGGTTTGTGCAGCAGAACATGAGCGATGTCAGCGGGGTCAGCCATGTGGGGATGCGCGGGGGATCCACCCACACCCAACACCCCACACTCCCGGGCTCAGCCCCCGCCGTTCACTGAACAGCTGCTCTGCTGATCCGTGCGGGTCCTTTCCAACTCAGAATATCCCGTGGTTCTGCAGCCCACCCGCACAGGGTCCATCCACAGCGGGATTCATCCATACCGCGATCCAGCTCCGCAGAATTCCCATGGGGAAAGCGACCCCATCACTGGGATCAAACGCTCCAGACCCCAATGGCAGCAAAGCCCTTTTATTCCCCTCTTTTTTAGAGGATAAACCTTAAACCAACCCAGTGCCAGCCCTGCACAGCCCGGCCTTGGGGCATCCCACAACCCTGTAGCTCAAGGATTCCCTGGGATCCCTCAGCCTCCTCCCCCAGCTCAGAGTTTGGGAATTGCAGCAGTCTGCCAGCACGTGGCAACGCTGTAGGAAGGAGTTAAACCTGCCAGGCTGTTCCTGCCATCCCACGGCATCAGCACCGCCAGCCTGGCGAAGAAAACTACTGATTCAACCCGAAATTAATGTAAGGTTTTATTTCCAAACCTTACCCTCACACACTCATTGTCTATAGCAACCGTGTCCATAACATTCTCGTTCTCAAGAGCACAGCTTTCTAGTAAAAGACACATCTGTCAACCTGCAGGAAACATCTGGGAAAATGGTTAACTAGAAAGAAGTGAGATTAAACCTTTGTTTCCATGGGATTGGATATACATCCAGAGTATGTTTGCAAAGGTTACGGGTTCTTTTCTTGCTTCTTTCTAGGATCTCAGGCTTTTGGATTGGTGCTGAATTTCACCCCACAGAGATACCGGCAGATTCACACAATGCAAAATTTTGCTTTTACCTTGGGGTAAAAATCCAACATCAAGGCTCGAGGGATTCCCCATTCACTTCAGAGCTGTGCTCGATAATCCCTGTGGGTCCTTCCCATCCCAGAATATTCCGTGATTCTGCGGTTCCCGTTCCATCCCGGAGCACACAGGACCCCGGACGCCTTCCCTAAGCGGGTGACAAACCCCTGTGTGCGACACTAACAAGGCTTTTCCCCTCAAGAGGCAGCCTGGAGCCCTGCCACACCACGGAAGGGTCACACTCCTCCACGGAAGATGGAAAATGAAAGTGGAAAACATGATATCAAAGCAGAAATCTGGAGCTGGCTAACAACCCCCTTCTGTTTGAAGTGGAGGAGGCACCTGAGCTAACACTGCCTGGTTTTTCAAGTACCTCAACATCTACCCCGATTTTGACAGATAGGTCTTCTTGTGAAGTACTGATAAGCTATCAATCAAATTGCTTTTAGCCCTCAAACTGTTCCTAACAAACTTTTCACATGTGCTTCGACTGAAAGGGACTGGAGTGCTTTCTGAAATTCCCCCTTGGCTAAGAACTGCCGAACTCTGTGTTAAATATTAACTCGGAGATGGTGGCTCTTTCAAGTCGCTTTCTGAAGGTTCAATTTAACATGTATTTCTTGAAAACAATTTAATTTTGTGGAGCGTGTGATCTCCATTAAGAAATAAGAAAACGTCTGATTCACTCCACTGTTCAAGCAACACAGACAAGAGAAGAAAAAAAAAAAACGGAATTAGGAAAAAAACCATTTTGAAACCGCTCTGTGATTCTTTGTCCAATGAATCAACAGGAGCCACATTGCCTCAGTTGCACTGAGTTCAGCTCCAACAGGATTGCTTCGAGAGCCCCAGGTGAACCCCAAAATCCCTCAAGGATTTGTGCCGAGGACGGGGCGAAGACACTTCACTCAGCAGACGAGAGACACTTCGGGTGTTCTCAACTCTGCGCTGGGGTGTTTTCCCCAATTCCAATTTTTCACAATAAAATGACAGCGAAAACCTATTTCTCTATACCACATGAAGTTTGGAACTGAGAGAAGCAGTGGCAGCAAAGAGCTTCTCCTCTGAGAGCCACTCCTGCATCTTTTCAAGCCCTGCCGGAGCCACGTTCCTCCACAACAGCGAGCTGATTTTCTGCAGAACATTTCCACCCTGCCTTCTCAGCCAAGCTGAGGAGCAAGGTGACAAGAATCCCCCTCTAATGAGGAACTCTATTTATTCACTATTTCAAATATTACTAGAAATTGCTCCCTTTGAGCAACTCTAACCTCGCTGAAGATGCAGCTGAGCCTGCACTGAGCAGGAGGTGGGATGAAATGGTCTTTAACCTGAATTATTCCACCGTTTTCAAATACAGGTGACTTCTAGCACACTTTAAAGGATGCCCCCACTAATTGCCATCACAGCGTCATAAAAGTGAACAAATGCCATTGGATATCATGGAAAAAGCTTGTGTAAGGCAGGTTCAGGAGTGTTTTGGGTGGGATTGACATAACTCTTCAGTGTAACAAAACTGAAGACAGCCTTGAATTTGAAGAGTCTGAAACGACACCATTTTACATGACAGGCATGAAAGTAACTTATTCATGTGCACCTTTTATCACAAGAAAAAGCCAGGAGAGATCTGTTCCCCTGAGCTCACGGCTGCCAACGTTCAGCCGTAGGAGGATTCTCACACAGAAATTAATTGCCATTGCAATCCTAACGCCGCCAAACCAAAGGGGACCAAGGGGGAATTCTCCGTGCACAAGCCCACTCCTCCCAAACCCCAAATCCCCAGCAGCCAGGCTGACGCAGCCCGCACACGGGAACAAAAATCATGGTCCCCGGCGGAATTCCAAAGGACATTTCTTGGGAAGGGGCACCTTAGGGCGGCGGGGAAGCCGCGACAAGGCGGCCTTTGTGTGCCCGGGGCTGCGGAGCCCGGGAGGGAGGAGAGAGAGCCCGGGAGGAACGGGGGAGCCCGGGAGGGAGGCAAAGAACTCGGGAGGAGAGAGGGAGAGGAGGGAAAAGAGAGGGAGAGAGGGAGCGGGGAGGAGAGCGGGAAGGAGGGAAGGAGCACGGGAGGAGAGCAGGAGGGAGGTCAGGGAAAAGGGAGGGAGGAGAGAAGGAGGGAGGGAGAAAAGGAGGGGGCCCGGGAAGG
>WBMY01017018.1:356-34575 GCA_013397315.1 Donacobius atricapilla
TTTTTTTTTTTTTTTTTTTATGAATGGACTGGATGCCCGGTGACACATTAACCGCGTTTTTCTTCTTCTTAGCAAAAGCCAGCCGGCGTGCCATGGGTTCAAACCGAGTTTAAGCAATAGTTCTCCCCCCTCCTGGCGGGCCAGGGAGGGAAGAGAAGTCCGTGCTCCCCGGTCCCCCCTGCGGGCCGGGCCGGGCTGGCAGGTCCTGAGGCAGCGGCGGAGGGGGCTCTGAGCGCTCCCCTGAGGCTGGCCGGGGTGGGCGAGGAGGCGGCTCTCGCTGGCCGGGAGGCAGAGGGGAGAACCGCCACAGGGGCCCGAGGGCCGGCTGGAGGAGCTTCGGGTCTGGGGGCTCCCCTCAGGGCGCCCGGGGAGGGGCATCCCCGAGGGCAGTGGCAAGGCAAGGTCTAGAACCTCCGGCCCTGGGCTGGACGGAGCTGGATCCGCTGGCCTCGGTAAGGCATTTAACATCTTTGCTTTGCCCTTTGCAGTTGTCCCGGCGCCCCCCGCCCTCACTGCCCTCCCGGTTTATAGCCTTCCCGGCGGTAGTCTCTCTCACAGACACACGCGCGTTTGCCAGACACAAAGGTAAAGGTTAGCCCCGCTCTCCGGGGCGGCGCTGGCCCGGGCACGCTGCCGGCCGGTGTCACCCGGCCGCGCTCGGTACCCGGTGCCCGCCTGCCTGCGCCGAGCCCCCGGCGCCGCAGCAACCCGAGGAGGAGGCTCTTGCTTTGCCTCTCGCAAAACTTCGCCACTTACCCGTGTTTTTTAACTTATCTACGCTTTAAATGCGCCTCCCCCCCACAGAACTCCCAATACACAGCCCCGATTTTTTTGTTGTTGTTGTTTCCTTTCAAAGACCGAGACTATGCTACTCGCCCTTTAGTGGTTTCTTCTTAAACAACGTAATTCAATTTTGTAATCTGCCTCCCAGCTTTCCTAAGCGAAGCGGGGCGGGGGCTGCATGTTTTCTGAATGGTGGCAAGGAGGAGCATAAGGGACAGCGGTGATCTCTTGCTGCTGTCGAGCCGGCTGCCCCGATCGTGGGAAAGTGGCTGCACGTAAAGCAGCAGATTCTTTGTCCCTGTTGTTCTTCTGTAATCGATCTCACTTCAAGTCGAGGGGTGGAAAACTTCAAAGGCAGATCAGGCTGTTGGAGGTCGAGGCAAGAGCACAATCAGCTCGTAATGCACCCACTTTCCCTCCTCCCCCTCTTACTCCTCCTCCTGCAGGAGCCGGGGGGTTGGATAGGGTGAGGGTGAGGGGAAGAGCCCTCCGATCTGTTAAGTACATCCAATCAATAAATAAAATGCAGACTTTGTGGAAGGGGTGAGAGGGAGCGAGGGAAGGAAAAGAGTTGTAAGCGGTAGTACACCCGAGTCAAACGTACGGGATCCTGACTGCACTTTATTTGCCTATCCTGTCTTGTCTAAATAGCTGAATAGCTGTGTCCTACTTATATATGGAATAGTTCAATCTACTACCGCGCGCAGTTTTAGCCGCTGAGGGAGGGGGGAGCTCGGCTGGTGCCACGACAAAACACAACCGCGCCGCGGACATCTGCCACTCAGAGCCAGCTGCGGCTGCGACTCGGGTCACATCTGACACCACGTGTAAAGGACAGCTAGGAAGGGATATCCGAAGTCATGGAAATCCGCCCTTGCCCTGACGTGCGCTACATGGGAGTACCCTTTTGATACGCTAGAGTAGAAAACTTGCCTAGAGTGGTTTAGGAAATTTCCTAAAAAAAATTGGAATAAGATGTCAGAAAAATGCACACACTCAAATCTAGATCCACCCCCACACACCTCCCTATCACAATACCTTTAACTTTTGAGTACTGTAAGAAAGTTAAATTTAATCTTTTGAGATCAATGATTTTGTTACTTTATACCGCTTTATACCGCTTTATACTATGCCTAGTATAAGCATTTAAATACACTTTGATTGTATCATATTATTTTTCTCTCCTAGCTAACTGCAAAATTGGAGATTACAGAATTTGATGGGTAACTTTTTAGTATTTAGATTCTTCCTATAGCTTCAGTTTGTGCCCATGTAGATGTAGAAAAATACATAAAGAAGCCACCAACCAGGACTCTTTCTGAGCCTATTTTGAGATTCCCTTGCCATAAAAACCCCCTTGGAACACATAGGGCTGAAGCAAACTATTTTAAATGCTGGCTTGTGCCAGCAACAGGAATTTCAGGTAATACTGGGGCTGCTGTAACTTGTGACAGAAACTTGAATAGCTCAGACAGAGAAGTAAAAGCTGCAACTCAGTTTGGCACCTTCGCTAAGTTAGGTTTCAGCTCATAGATGCTAAGGACAGGGGTTTAGTCATTCTCTGCATTTTTGAGTAAGTAACAGTTTGGGGGTTTTTAATAAGTAATATGATTTTAGCATCCTCCACAGTCATAATAACCCTTCAAATATCTTCCCACTCATAGTCAGCTTCAAGTATTGCAGTAGTAAAACAGCGACATATTATGTGCAGCCACACAGTACAGGTAAAGCTTATGGCAACACCCTATGCTTGTACTGAGACATTATAAAGGACATTTCCACTCAGCTGATTGCAGCCTTCCAGTTATTCACTCTTTACATCATCATTTTCTGCCGGGTTTCTTTCTGAGAATTAATTTTTCAGGGGCTATTTCAGAAAAAAACCCACCCAGCTCTGCTTAAATACAAAGAAAATTTGAAAATTGTGAAAGCACTTGCTTTGCATTGTGACCAGATTCTCAACAGGGTTGGCTTTTCAGTTTTGCAGGGTAGAGAGTTAAAAGTAGGAAGGAATCTCATTCAATTAGAAACAAGCTTTTTTTAGTGAAATAGTTGTGCTTGGTGTGATCACTGAGGCTGGATTTTTATCAAATGAATGGGTTATTTAAAAAAAAAATTCCTTACATCCAATTAACCCAGCCCATGCTGGCTAAGAGAACTATCGTTGCATTGTGCATTTGCACATGGAATAGGAATCATATCATAGGAATAGGGGTACCATACATCTGATTTTTTTTCCCTTTGGATGACAGCTCTCCTTCCCCTCACCCGGCCTCTGGGTCCCATCTGGATAACCTTTTCATAATTGCACTCTGTGTTTTAAAATCTCTGCCAGAGTGGGAACTGGGGCTTTTTGTTTTGTTTTCTCTCTCCCTCTTTTTTTTCTTCTTTCTGCTTTGTTTTGCTACAGGGAGGACTAGGCAAGGGGTGGGCTTGGCCCTGTGTAGTATCTAATGAGAGTAGTAACAGAGGGGAGAGGCAAGCAAAGCAATAGCAACAACATGGAGGAACTAAGTGGAACAGCTTGATGCTATTCCAAACCTCAGAAAGGCGTTTGGAGATTCATACTTAAGAGAAAGGATGCCCTAGGTTCATATAAAAAGGAGAATAATGCTAGTGCTTGAAGGGGTTTTGGGTACTGAGGAAGTTTGGAGTAGTATTCCACTGGTCTGGGAAGTGTTTGGGGAAAGGTAGAAGGGGTTGGGGTTTGACAACCCCCATAAACTTGCAGTTTGAGTCAGGAAAATTAAGGATTATCTCCCTGGGCACTTCTAACAAGGACTTCGGCTTGTGGTAGGGAACACATTCGGGCTACTGAACATCATCTCCCACCATGAAAGTAGTAGTGGTGGATGTATCATACAGAACTTCTACAAATATGCTGCAGAAACAGGGCACAACACCTACCAGTACTGTGGTACTACTAAACCTGCAAGACATAATCAGTGAGGTTTCAAGGGCTGTAAATGGGAATTATGCTCCACTTCTAGCTTTCTTTTTCCCTCCTTCCATTCCTTCTTTTTTAGATTCTTCCTTACCAGTAAATCTTTCTGGAAGAATAGGATTTATTCCTTGGAGACTCCTATGACAAAGGCTGAAGGACAAGGTATGCTGAAGGTGATCAGAATGAATATTTGCACCCCTTGTATCTCTGTCCACATGCCCAGCATTCCTGCTCTGACACTAGTGTGGCATAACTTGAGTATAATGGATATTGCAAGATCCCAGTAAGATCATCCACATTTTCCAGCTAATAATTTTAAAGTTTTATCAGCATGTTTGGATACATGCTGAATCATAATTCTAGAAACACCCATCTTTTGTCTATTTGTCAAGATACACTTAAATCTGAGGCTGAAGTTCCATCAGTTTAGGGATTCCCCCCCCTTTTACATGTTGCTGTTGAGTTTGGACATACTCTCACCACACTGCTGTTAAAGAGGAATTGGTATTTCCATTTTGCAGATGCGAAACCAAGGTGAAGAGAATCTCTAAATAAAATCTGATGAACGTGAACATTTTGAAATGAAATTTCAGGGTCCCCCAGCTCTAAAATCCCTTCCTCCCTCCTTCCCTTCTTCTCCTGTCTACATCGAATGCAGATTTACCATGGGATCTGAGGTCTCCATTACCATGGTGTGATACAGCATGATCTCTTATATCACATGATAGAGGAGAAGCTACAGTACAGAGCATCATTCCTGAGTTCCATGCACTCAGCCTTGCACCAAAGCTATTCCATGCATGTGTCTTGTTGATCTTCTCAAGAGGGAGTGTCTTTTTTTTCAGACATGTCCCTCTTGTAGGTAATTAGGGCTATAAGGCACTTCTTACCTCAGGTTCTGTGGCAGTGGTTGCAGGCAAAGCTGTTTAGTTCTCAGGGAATAAGCTACACATATTTAGTATAGCTGGTCAAAAAAGGGCACTGGTCCCCTTGAAAATGACCTTAATAGACTAGTGTTGTCATTTAAAAGTCTCTGGTGTAGCTGGGAAGTGAATCCAGACTTTGCCAGTTCTCCTTCAGTATGCTAAACATGAGCTCTGCTTCACACTTAGCAATACCACCCATTCTGTTTCCCTCCTTTTTTTTTTTTTCAATCTCTCCCTTTAGCACTTTTCTACTCCTTTTACTCTTCATATTCCGTTTTCTTTCACTTTTCAACTTAAACTTAAAATGTTCTGTTTAAAAATGTAGGGGCCAGATCCTCAGAGCCAGCCAAACCACACATGGTGCAGGCCCAGGGTATAGGGAGGGGGAAAGTGGCTCTAAGCCATTTTTCATCTCCCTGGATTCTAGGTTGAATTGATGCCAAAGGGGCCCCTGGCATAACTGAGAGCAGGAATGCTCTAAATTACACTAGTTAGAACAGTTCCCAAGGGCCTATCCTATGCCACTTGCTCCTTTCCGCCTTGGCCACCTATGAAGGCCTCCTACACTGCCTTATTTTGTGCAGGGATTTCCTACATCAGGGAATGCCCAGCTGCCCTGTTATGGTACAAAGGTGATAGAGAATCATTCCCTAAGAATTTCCAGAATAAATAAAGCAATTCTGTTAAAGAAAATTACAGAAATAACACAGCATTAGAATTTGTCATCCTAATGACTTTGCTTGAACATCACATTTTTCCTTCCTACCTTAAATGTGCATTTGACAGGAAAAGGACTTGTTTTGAATTAGTCTGTAAAGTCTTTAAGGAGAGGGCTTTTTAGGTTGAGTAAAGAATGATCTGGAGAACAATACCAAAAATGTTTTATACCATTAGAAATATCAGTACCTTTTAAAATATATATATATATATATATATAAGAATATTGTATGTTGTTCTAGTTATGCAGTTTCCAAAAGGAAATGTCTATTATGGAGATGTAATAATGGGAAGACTGAAGTGAGAATGGAGGTATTGGAACATATCTGTCAGAAGACAAATAAGAGGGGTTATAATAAAAACCCCCAAACAGTTGTAAATACAATCTCATATTAGTCTGGAAGCCCTCTTTTGCAAGGTGTGTTTCCAATGAAAGATGGCAAACTGAAAATCAGCCCAAGAAAATATTTTCTTATCCGAGTAGGATAAGATCACGACACTTGAGACTTCTCCAAAATCTTGAAGTAAGGAATAGAGCAAAATATTCCAAGTGATATAAACGCAACAAAAACATCACCTGTTATAGTTAATAGTTTACAAGATTAATCATTTGAGTAGAGAATAAAACTTGATACTTCATACTTCATTATGACTTATAGTTTAAGACAGAGTTTTTAGGGGTTAGAGTGCAATTTCTTGAGGGCAGACTATCCCACAGCTACCTAGAAAGGACTTGTAGCAGCTAAGTGACAGAACTAGTTGATACAACTTAGGCTAGGCAGGTCTCAAGTATGGTTCTGTATTGCTGTGTTAAGGCAAAAAGAGGGAGATGTGGGGGGATTCAAATCCTTCTCTGGGGCCACTGAGTGCCCTCACATTATGAGCAACTCTAATGTTGATCACAACAAATACAGTCAAAAGTCAATACTGGGACACAGTGAAATGTCGGTTGTAAAAAAGGAAGACAATGTTAGGCCCAAACAGAATATCTTCAAAATATGTGAGAGAGTTCGGTTTTTGAAGTGACTGAAGGCCTGAAGTAACTTCTGAATTTTAATTACCAACGAACAATATCTTACCTTGCTCTTGAAAGCATTGTTCTTCATACCCACATCTTCAATTTTCATTATTGCAGGTTTTCAAAAGGATTGTGGTTTTATCTGAAGCTGGCAATTTGAACACAAAGCTTTCTTATGTGCTCTTGTCCAAAGCAAGTAGAATTTGAGCTAAAAGGTTTGAATTGGCTTGTAAGGACTAATGTGTATTCTGAGTGGCCTCAGCGACAGCCAACAGGATTCTGTCTGTTCCTTGTGCTGTTACATGTATCTTCCAACTGTATTTTGAGCACCAGNCCAGACTTTGCCAGTTCTCCTTCAGTATGCTAAACATGAGCTCTGCTTCACACTTAGCAATACCACCCATTCTTTTTCCCTCCTTTTTTTTTTTTTCAATCTCTCCCTTTAGCACTTTTCTACTCCTTTTACTCTTCATATTCCGTTTTCTTTCACTTTTCAACTTAAACTTAAAATGTTCTGTTTAAAAATGTAGGGGCCAGATCCTCAGAGCCAGCCAAACCACACATGGTGCAGGCCCAGGGTATAGGGAGGGGGAAAGTGGCTCTAAGCCATTTTTCATCTCCCTGGATTCTAGGTTGAATTGATGCCAAAGGGGCCCCTGGCATAACTGAGAGCAGGAATGCTCTAAATTACACTAGTTAGAACAGTTCCCAAGGGCCTATCCTATGCCACTTGCTCCTTTCCGCCTTGGCCACCTATGAAGGCCTCCTACACTGCCTTATTTTGTGCAGGGATTTCCTACATCAGGGAATGCCCAGCTGCCCTGTTATGGTACAAAGGTGATAGAGAATCATTCCCTAAGAATTTCCAGAATAAATAAAGCAATTCTGTTAAAGAAAATTACAGAAATAACACAGCATTAGAATTTGTCATCCTAATGACTTTGCTTGAACATCACATTTTTCCTTCCTACCTTAAATGTGCATTTGACAGGAAAAGGACTTGTTTTGAATTAGTCTGTAAAGTCTTTAAGGAGAGGGCTTTTTAGGTTGAGTAAAGAATGATCTGGAGAACAATACCAAAAATGTTTTATACCATTAGAAATATCAGTACCTTTTAAAATATATATATATATATATATATAAGAATATTGTATGTTGTTCTAGTTATGCAGTTTCCAAAAGGAAATGTCTATTATGGAGATGTAATAATGGGAAGACTGAAGTGAGAATGGAGGTATTGGAACATATCTGTCAGAAGACAAATAAGAGGGGTTATAATAAAAACCCCCAAACAGTTGTAAATACAATCTCATATTAGTCTGGAAGCCCTCTTTTGCAAGGTGTGTTTCCAATGAAAGATGGCAAACTGAAAATCAGCCCAAGAAAATATTTTCTTATCCGAGTAGGATAAGATCACGACACTTGAGACTTCTCCAAAATCTTGAAGTAAGGAATAGAGCAAAATATTCCAAGTGATATAAACGCAACAAAAACATCACCTGTTATAGTTAATAGTTTACAAGATTAATCATTTGAGTAGAGAATAAAACTTGATACTTCATACTTCATTATGACTTATAGTTTAAGACAGAGTTTTTAGGGGTTAGAGTGCAATTTCTTGAGGGCAGACTATCCCACAGCTACCTAGAAAGGACTTGTAGCAGCTAAGTGACAGAACTAGTTGATACAACTTAGGCTAGGCAGGTCTCAAGTATGGTTCTGTATTGCTGTGTTAAGGCAAAAAGAGGGAGATGTGGGGGGATTCAAATCCTTCTCTGGGGCCACTGAGTGCCCTCACATTATGAGCAACTCTAATGTTGATCACAACAAATACAGTCAAAAGTCAATACTGGGACACAGTGAAATGTCGGTTGTAAAAAAGGAAGACAATGTTAGGCCCAAACAGAATATCTTCAAAATATGTGAGAGAGTTCGGTTTTTGAAGTGACTGAAGGCCTGAAGTAACTTCTGAATTTTAATTACCAACGAACAATATCTTACCTTGCTCTTGAAAGCATTGTTCTTCATACCCACATCTTCAATTTTCATTATTGCAGGTTTTCAAAAGGATTGTGGTTTTATCTGAAGCTGGCAATTTGAACACAAAGCTTTCTTATGTGCTCTTGTCCAAAGCAAGTAGAATTTGAGCTAAAAGGTTTGAATTGGCTTGTAAGGACTAATGTGTATTCTGAGTGGCCTCAGCGACAGCCAACAGGATTCTGTCTGTTCCTTGTGCTGTTACATGTATCTTCCAACTGTATTTTGAGCACCAGGTACCAAAGCTGGGGTTCTGGTGCATATCCTGTAAAGTTTCACTCCCTGGTGAATCAGGAAGTCATACAATTTCCTCACATGGAAAGAGCAGTTGGAAAGTTGAGAAATAGAGTTAGTGAAATTTTCCTCCATGTTTTCATGATACTATTTTTTTAAGAAACGGATTTATGGGTGGAGATGTGAATTTTGAATTCCCTTTGCTTTCTTACCTTGTCTAAGCATTGTAAAGATTTACAGGGTAGGAAATTCCTCTTGGATGTAAGATCCATTAATAGGAAAGACTGTCTTTTTGCCTTTCTGTGCACTACTGCTTTAATGAAAGAGTGTTTTCTGGAAGTCCTAGGAACCGATAGAGTAACAGCACGTGTGAAGGAGTATCTGTGCAGTAGCTGTGCAGTGAAATTACCATGGCAGACATCTCCTGAGCAAGGAAAGACTTGTCTGATTGAAGGAATTCTCTCCTATACTTCTTTGCACAGAACACATGACTCAAATCAATTGAGAAATAAAAGATTTCTTTTTTCTTGTCACATACAGATCTCACTCTTTGAGTTCTTGAGTTTCCAGTACTGTTGTTTGTTAACAAGTGCAGAATTGCAATTTTATGGCCAGACTCTTACAGGGTGTGCTTTGACAGACAGACCAGACGTCCTTTGAAGAAATTAGAGGTAGATCCCACCCAGAGGACTTTTTTTCTCCTTGGTTTCAATTCACAGGAGTGGTCTTATGAGCTCAGGCTTTGTTGCATTGCATTTTGCTTCACATTGTCAACTTTGAGAAATCAGAAAGATGCTTCCTTGCCTAGTGGATTGATTTTCTAGCTATCAAACCACAGACAGCACCAGACAGCCAGTGTACCAGCTTCTTGCAGGTCAGTCAGTGATCAGTTTTAATTCAGTGAGATTTTATGGACCTGACAAGCTACCTAGAACATGCACATACTGAAAGGTCAGCAAAAGCACGCCTACTAAAACTGCCTTCTTTCACGGGGCAGTTTGTGAAGCACTGGCAACACACAGGTAGCATGTTACAGTGTCAAGACAGGCTTTCTGAACTTAGTGCTGCCACCGACCCATGAGAACACTAAGAAAGACTTGAATAGCTTCTTTTTTTTTTTTTTTTTTGCAGATAGCTTAAATGATCATGTGATGGCACTTTCAAATACCAAAGTAATTTTGTCATACTTTGGGGAAATCTTAAGAAAATTAATAATGTTTTATGACATCTGTGCCAAGCTGTCTGAGCACAGTATGTTAAATCTGCAGAAAGACAGGGTCGTACTGGAGATCTCATCCCCCTACAGACAATTTAGTCTACAGTATATTTGACAAATAGATATGATTCTGGTTTTATAAGGGCAGAAACTGAGTTTGTACAATTAAAGCAAAGTCGTGTGGGCTGTTTTTAGCACAATCCAGAAAGAACTTAGATATAACTTTAACTACAGGTTCAGAAAAATGGTGTCAGGTGAGGTCTAATTTTCTTGAGAAAACCTGATTTAGAAGAGAACCCATGAAGTGATCGGAACTAGAGTTCACTACATTCAGGCTGATGATATCTCTCAGCTGGATTCTTTTTTGGATGTCTAGTTCAGCTGTAGGTCCCTGCAGACAAGGGCAGACAAGGACCATAAAGAAGAGTAGAACTTACAACCAGTACACCACCCAGGTTTATTGCATGTCTCAGAGGGAGATGGAATAGCATTGAATGAATAGTCTTTGTCTTACAAATTCAAATTCACAAAATGAAATAAAACATTTTGCATTCTAAAATTGAAATTAGTCATATAGATTGGAGAAGGAAACATTCATTCAGCAGGAAACTCCAATATTTTGATGTGTGTTTTCAACCAGAGTAAGGATGAGATATTAAAGCTTTTACTAAGTAGAATTTTCCCTGAAACCTGTTCTTGACAGTATCCGAATACTCAAACTTTTATAACAACTCCAGACAAGATCACATGATTTGTAAGTCTAAAAGTAATCAGATTTTTGGATTGTGTCCTAGAGGAAGAAATAACTTTGTTCTTTTGACCCTTATGACTTTGAGCAGTCCAATGGAACTGAATGATGGCAGTGGGAATACTCATGGGCATAGAAAGAGCTGTGACCAGAACCACACAGGTGTCACCATTTGCGAGGACTTTGCCTACGTCTCACATTGAAGTATTGCAGATGAGAACTTGAATGCAGTCATAGCTGTAGGTGAAAGCTTGAGCAGTCCTTGACTCGTTCTGGTGTGGCTTGTCCTTTGCCTTTATATGCACCAAATTCATCCACAACATTTTTTAGATATAAAAGTATTAAATGTATTTAGTAGTCAATTTGAAAATCTTAAACTTCTCAATTATTATTACATAAATGATTTTTGACGAGGCTAATCACCATTATGGACTGGTTTTACAAAACACAAACCAGCTAGTTTTCAGCTACAAAACAGCCCCCAAACTACAGCTGGCTTCCAACTTTTAAAATGGCCTAACTAATGTTCTTGAAATGTGCTGAGATCAATTTGTACTTACTTGAAAGTCTGTAAAATCACATATCTCTGGCAGGCAGTTAAACCTCTGTGGGATGGGAGAAAATCCTGTTTTAATGGAATTGTTCGGAAGTATCCTATAGCACTGCTCTATTCAGTTTTCATACAGCTTTGCTTCGCTTCCTTGCTCCTCATTCTTCTGAATCCTAGCGCAGAGAATGCTTCCAGACATTTATCCTCACACTTGCTTAGTCTCAAGGGAAATCAGGCTTGTGACTGGTCCACATATATTTCTCATTTAATACCAGTTTTCTAACCCTGCACTATCTTTGTCTTCATTGCGTCATCCTCAGAAAATTACTGTCCCCCATTTTCCCTATGCATTTATCAGCCTTGATATTCTCCACTAGTCTGTGGGAACCGCAATTCCTCCCATAGTGATGTGACTTCAGATACACAAGCAGTCTGTATTCCACCCTCATTCAGATTCTGTCCAGATGCATCCACCCTAATCTTTTGCTTATCTAATCCAGGTCCTTTGGGCAAAGTCTGAAATGAGGCTAAGAACTCAATGACTGGAAAGGTGCCAGCATGCCTTCCATTCTGTAGTAATTTATCACAGATTGGAGAGATGAAATTTTCCAGCATATAATTATAGAGATGGACAGTGTCCATTTTTTAGAAGTCCCATACTCTGGTCTATCAGTTACAGGTGTTGCTGGCTAATGCTATTAAAACATGCACCTGTTATTCCCATTTTTCATGCTATGCCTTTTCACTAGTAATTCCAGTCCCCTTCTCACGCCCTTCTGAAATGATACTCAATGCCACAAATGGTGCAGTTTAACGTTGCTCCACAGCCTGTGTACAGCTGAATGCTCATGTAGGTTTATTTTCTCATTACAGCAACTCTCCTTCTAGCAACTTTAGAGGGTTGCCTGTTCTTGCTCACTGCTAATCAAATGAAGAGCGTGCATTCAAAAGAGATGAGCAGAATGTAAGAGGTGGCATACTCAGGTGTCTCCCAGTTTTCTGATGGCTTTGAGGGAATGGCCATGAGACCCTGGACGGCCAGAGTTGGAAGGTGGAAGATGAAGAAAGGGTAAAAAAATGGTATTTTTAAAAAGTGTTGATAGTCTCTTTTTCCATGATTACATGTGTAGGCACTGAAAGGAGTGTGATTCCTGACAATATGGTTAATTTCAAAAAAATTCACAAGCATCAGTTTTTCCTATAGTAAACAATTAAAAGAGCTGACCGCTGAATAATCTTGGATCTCAAATCTGAGTCCACTTAGTGGGATTGTTACCATAACATTTCCTTCTGAGACCCCAAAAAGTGAGATAGAATCCTGAACAGATTAACAGACTAAGGCTTTACCAACTCATGATTTTTTTCTCTGCTCAGTTTTAAAGGGTGGTTAGGGCTCTCCACTAGAGCAGGTTTTGAAAGCATAGTCATAAAGAAACACAGATGGTAGTTAGCAGCCACTAGTCTAATAATAGGGTGCATTTGTAATGATAATAACTCATTACCCATGTAAATATAGCTTATTTTTAAGTAAAAATAAAGAAATCTGAAAAGAGAAGACTAACATAATACATTCTATAAGTAGAAAAGACTACACAAAGTAACTTTTTTCTTTCTAATCCTTGGCTGTGAACTGCAGGCTGTTCAGTGCCTCAGTACATATGTAGACACTTTGGTATAATCCATGACAAAAATCTTGCAAATGTGCTTGTTGTTTAAGGTTTTACCCTACCACTAGGATATGTTAACTACATAAAGTGAAGCCACTAATTTAGATTGTTTATAAATAAGTTTATTGTTGGTGGCTTTTGTGGGAGACATTAAGTATATAGATTTCAGAGCATGATTTTTTTTTCTTTTATTTCTTTAATTGTACGAAAGTCACAAGTTGAAGAGTGCTTCTTATATTAATATGATCTCACTTAGTGCCTTCAAAAAGTTTGTCTGGTCCAGTCAGTCTCTTGTCACTGCGACAAAGCAGGATACATCACAGGTAGGTCAATTACCAAAATATGAAGAGAATATAAACAGAGATTAAGATTCAATAAATCTAACACACATAGAAATATGTGCTGTCTGCCTGCTATAATTTTTACAAAATAGGAAGAAAGGGGAAAGATTCTGGGGCTGTAATTTTGGTAAATCCACTAGTTTTAGAAGTCTGCCAATTGTGGCATCCACTTGAGACAGCTAAAACTGCAATCAAGAAAAGCGGCAAAATCAATGAATATTTCAAATGTGAATGGATGGCTTCTTTACCTTGACAAGAAATATTTGCAGCGCTCCACTAAATATTCCCAATTGCTTCACATTTGGCTAAATGTTTTTAAGATCTTCATAGGTCCATCTGCTTTCAGTTTTATGTATATTGATGTTATTTTTTATTTAATCAACATTTTATGGGGCCATTATTATAAGGGGAAGTCTGGGTAATTAAAACTATGATGGCTTCATGATCATTAGAGGTAAAACATCTGTTGACATGAATTTGTCTTTTTTTTTTTCACTGCTTTAGCTGCTTCAGAAATGCTGATGCTTTTCTTCTGTGACATCAGTGTAGTAGTCTACTACTGTAGTCTGTTAATAAGGGTTGGCTGAAAAAGTGTCAGGTACTAACAATTAAAGTGGGCAGGGCCATCTGAAACCTCAAACTGCTGTCTGCTTTTTTCTGCTTCTTGGCCCTTTCTCTGTAATATAGAAATTCTCAACTATTTCATCTCCCAAAGTATTTTAGTTACAGCACAGGAGCAACTGTAATATGCTGTGCTGTAATTAGAAGTTATTATTTCAGTATTAATGCAGCACACAGCTTTGAAAAGTGATCTTTTTCATATTAAGCTGGCTAGTCACCTACAACTGCTGGGTTTGGAAAGAGTACTCATTTCACACTGACTGGTAACAAGTGGTCACTACCTTTTTGTCTGTAGTGGCTGCTATGTAAAAAAAGTATTTTCAACCATTCAGAAATGGGAATGACTGATTATATGGGCATGTCTACTGCACGATCTTCTGCCTAAATATTCTGGATAATTTATGCTTCTATTTGAGAAACATTTCTGGACTAACCCTTTTCTTTAAAACTATGTGAATTAAACTAGTACAGTTTTGCAAAGCTCGTATTGGTTAAGTGATGGGCTTGTTGACATTTCTGCGGTTTTGCTGGCAGAGCTATTCCTTAAAAGCGGATCAGAACAGAAAGTTGTTTTATTTTTCCTCTGTTACTGCACCTATTAGAGCTTTGGAGACTTGATTTTTATGTTTTGTATTCTGTAATCAACATATTCCTGGCAGGGGATTATCCTGATTAGATTCTTGGGACACATCTGTGATCTATCCAAAGAACAAGATGAGCCGGCTGTCAAACTGACTCACCTACTGTGCTCATTCTGGACCCTCGTGTCTGTCTGTAAAGGTCACATCATCAAGAAGTACCGATGCCCTCTGGAGTCTCCAAGCACTCATTGTCTAGTTTTTCTGCTCTTATAGTCGTTTCTTATAGAGTGTGGGGCTAAGCATGCTAGAGCCCAGATAGACTCTATGAATGTTTTGAGCTGCAGGATGATACCTGAGAGAATAACATCTGGTAGTGTGGGATGATGCTGTGGGTGGATAATGGAACTCCTAATACTTGGTTTAGGGCCTCCTTTTTGCCCTACATCATAAGCATAAGGTGGGTATTTTCACCTTGCTCAGCAGCAAGCAGAGCTACCTGGTTGTACCATACACCAGACAGGAGGGGTAACAGTTTGGCAATGCTGACAAGAGAAAGAGCAGAGGGAAAGAATTTTGGCTGTGACCAAGCCTTTCACACAAAGCTGGTAAATATTAACAAACCATTCAGAGTCAGGGAAAAACAGAAACATGCTGTAACATAGGTCATCTGACAGCTGGCCATATGCTGCGAGCAGTGATTTCATGTAGCAAGTATGAATAGACCTGTTTCTGAGAACTATTTGGGATTGAATTAGAATTGACTAGTAGATTTTATCCTTCTTAAATAGAATGTCCTTTCTTAGCCCTTGCATGTGAATGTTTGAGCTGGTCAGTAACTCAGAAGTTCCCCATTGGCTTCAGAGGAAGGGGGATAGAAAAAATTATGCAGCAGGATGAAACCTCATTTTATGCACTTAAAACTTGAGGTTTTTAGTTCAAGGCTTGTCTGTGTTTGTTTTTCACTGTGCTGAACCTAGTGACAGTGGTTTGCTAGGTGTCTTTTTCTAGGCTTTTAAAAGCATGTACATTTTGTCTCCTTTTGTTCCAGAACAGAGAATGCCTTCTGTCAATGTAGTGGATTTAATTATTTAAGTCTTGTTCACATCCTGGTACTTCATAGATAGCTGTTCCTTAAATCTCTGACAGTGACACGATATGTATTGGGATTCTCAACAGAAGGAATATGCCGACAATATGATCACTACTGTAACACCCCTTTATTTAAGCTGCAGTTGCAATTCATAAAATCATTGCAAAATAATTTTTTAAAAAAGGTTGTAAGATAAATACCATAGATACGGTCCCTAGAAACCACATCCCACTTTAATTGAGAGCAGATGCAATACTGCAGAAGCCCAGGGAATGTTGCAGTTCATATTCTCCCTCCCTGGCTCCTTCCAGGGGAGCACAATACATTTGGACTACTACACACCCCGACAAGTTTGTATGCAAATTTTTTTCTTAAGTATAAACCAAAATAAATTTAAAATGTCCTTGCACTCCAAAATGGTGATTCATAGATGCCATTTTCCTATTTCCTTTTTTCATGAAACATTGCCCGTACTTTGGGTTGTGCCTTTAAGATTTCCAATTGAATAGGGCATCTGGGAACTCAAGGGAGAACTTGCTTTGTCAAAAATTCACAAGCACAAATAGCAATGAATTGGGAAATGTGTATCTTTTATCTGGTTCATCTTCTAGTTCAAAGATTTTGTTTGGGCTAGTCTTTCATGTTACTTCTTTATCATTACTTCTGGGGAAAAAAAAAAGCATGAAGTCATACAGTGCTCCCAGAACTCATATCTCTATTGAAACAGGCAGTAGAGAAAAGAAATAGCGAGAACCTGGTGTTTTTCAGTCCCACTCATTTAACTGATGAAAGACTATGATATATCCTTAGCCTGAAAATACTCCTATGTGCATTTTTGGAGACAGAAACCAGGTATTAAGGAACATAGAGACAAATAGCTTAATAGTCCAGGTGCATAACTTGCGCTTTTCAGTCATTCTCTCACCCATGCCCATATAAACCATTTTATTCTCCTGAAAGCCAAGTCAAATGTACAACCCAATATAATCATTTTAACAGCATCAAATCTGCCTTTGTGTACCTCTCCTCTTGCTAGCTTTAAGGATTGTCTGAAGCAAATGCAATTCTCTGGTGGAACTATCAAGGTTTAGAAACCTTCAAAACAATTGCCAACCAAACACATTCAATTCCTGCTCAGTCAGCTGATTTGAAATAGATTTTATAGCGTAACTCTTTTGAAGAAAAGTGCCGACAACAAGATAGCATCTGCAAGCAGAACACTGTACATCATACAGAATAATGTTAAAGATTATGTTTAGAGGCTAATCCTTGGTCTGTGTATTGCAGTAGCCATTTGGAGTGTGGGCTACACTTTATTTAAAAAATACATTGCTCCTTCTTATAAGATTTTTATAAATCCTAGTAAATTATCTCTCTGGATGGTTCTGGGAGGCACATCACTAGCATTAATAATTTTTATTTTCTGAGGAGAAAATGAGGCACAGCAGTTGTGTCTCTCACCTAAGATCTACTAGATAATCTGAAAAAGCAAAAGCAAATGATCCCACTTACTTGAAACCTCTCTGTTTTCCCTCCTAATATTCTGTCTTGTCCTTTAATATTTCAGATTAGCGTACAGTGTGTAGGGAACGAGTTCATAATGAGATAGTACTCCATGGAATTTTTCCAGGGTTCCACCTAGACATGGCATTTTTATTTATATTTTTACAGAAGGACTCTCCCTTCCCCAGGCCTCACAAAAGTTTCTCTGATGGAGAGATGGGACAACTTGGGAGGTCTGTGTGAAGAACTACATTTTGCTGGATACACTCCTGCTGTTAGCAAATTGCTCCAATGGGAGGACTAGCCAACTAATTCAGTCAACCTACTAAAATGGATTCCCTATTTTATAGGGATAGATCCTCCCAGTTAACTCATCTCTAGGATTGTGTAAAGCACATATTACATAGCGGGAGTAAACAAAAGCTAACAGGGAAGGTTTTGTTTGGTACCATCAAAGGTTGGTAATTACCTGTTCTCTGTTTGCTCTACCTCAGTTTTCATGCTTTCCCTATCTCTCCTCACTGATTCTGATTTTGATTCTGTAAACATAAACCAGTCAAAAAGTACCACAGGGAGCAAAGAAAGACCTCCTTGCAAATTACTGCCAGTATTGTCCAAGACAAAAAAAATGTACATGCAAGCCCCACAAAGTATTCTTAGGAGACCCTCATCAATGTTTGCATTTTACCTGAGCTCTGTGAAATATGAATCCACTGCTCTTTACTGCTACCTGTACAAGTCAGAAACTGCCCTGGAAAGCAACTGGAAAGCTTGGTCCTAAGTTACACGCTTTGACTGGATGTTTCCTTCAGTCAGCTTTAGCAGGCTATGAAAGTATACTGGCTTTTGGAACAGCTAGTTCATCACAGGAAAACTGTACTACAGAATTGTATGATTTCTGCTGCTCTCTTCAAAGACAGGTCTCCAGCTCTCTCTTGAAGTTCATGAATATTCTCAGTTGGCTAATTTCGCTCCTGCTAGTTTTCTGGCAGCAATACTGTTATGTCAGTGAGTTTCTCACAGTGTTGCATAGCTTTTGAAAGCTGGTCACATTTTTTGAAAGAGCAGTGTGTAATGATAGCTGTGTGGCTTTTTTTTTTTTCTTTATTGTAGCTTGTCAAAGCAACTGATAGGTTGATCAAGTCTGAACTCTGAGCTATAAAGGCAAGAAAACAGGGCATAGATGGGTAATTCGTTGGAATGTCAGATAGGAGATCCAGCTAAGGCAAATGACAAGATAGGAACTGTTTATTTTGTGTCTTTTTACAGGCTGTATGCAGTAAAGAACAATGCTAGGAAGACAAATATGATGCTTACTCTTTGAGTGTAACTGAAGGTCACTCAAATGTGAATGGATTTCACAATATGACTCAACGTTGGTAAACAGCTAGGTAAAGGAACTGATTGCCGCAAGTTTCAGACCATGAACTTAGCAAGCACAAAGAAAGCAACTAGGTGGTTACAACCATATATATTCAGTTTAAAACAGTGAACAAAAATTGACAGCTGTAGAAATACAAACCCTCAACTTGTGAAGCTGAACTTATCCTATTGGAAGCTTTCAGCGGTTGTCTAAACAATTAAGCACTGGGAGCATTATAAGCCAGTAAATGGATATCAAGCTTCCTTCTGTTTAGGTTTGTGATCCTTCATCAGTCAGTGACCTTCTGGGAGGTGGGATTGTACACCACATCTATATGCATGCTCCTTAGTTACTTTCTGATCATTTTAAAGCCATGGTAGGGCAATTCTTGTCAGTGTTTCTGGCAACATAACTGACATCACTGAAAAATGGAAGCCTAGATGCTAGTATAGTATGGTTAGCTCTGTAATGAGTACAGCTATCCAGGGCTGGAATGGGATAGGAGAAACTAGTCAATGTTTCATCTCAACAGCAAAACAAGAAAGAAGGAAGAAACCCACTGTAATTCACAGACCCTTTGCCACAGCTCTGTGGGAAATCCATATCCTTGCATTTTTAAGTCACGGAGACACTTTTATTGTGTTGGTTTTTGTTGTCATACTATATTAACTGATCATTGTTTTAACTGTATAAACTCTGCTAGATTGCAAATAAGCTGTAAAATCATACCACAATATATAAGTGTATGACAAACAGATATTACATGTATCGCTTCAATTAGTCCCAGTTTTTGAGTCACTCTCTGAAGCCACTAAGTCCTGGTATTTAAAATCTATCAGAAAAGACATCAACATCTCTTCTTACACAATTTCTGTGTGCCTAACAGTGTCCTCTCCCAGTTTGGTTTCTCACCTGAAAGACTTACTCTGATGTGTAGGAAAATACCATCATCTCCTTGTTCACCATGCACTGATGCTTATTACGAGACAAAAACATCATGCTGTTCTAGAGGTGAGTTACTATAGTGTATTTTATTGAGGAGAAAGATCGATGCAGATTGAATGTTGCATAATAGAAAATTATTTTTAAATATACAATAAAATGAGCTTTGGATCAAAAGATTGATACTAACTTGCATCATACCAGCTAAGCCTTTTTAGCTCCTATTTGGATAAAAGGAGTTATATAAGGGTATGCCGCTGGCTTGTAACTCAGAAGAAAAGTCCCCATTGCAGACCTGTGTAATTTCAGATCTTGCATGGAAAACCCCAAGCCAAATAAAATTAAATATCTGCCTATTTGTATCTCAGGTTCCTTGGTAGACAAAGGAATGCAACCAGACTTCTGGGATACCTACAACTTTTAGACACGGGACACCATGTAAGCCAGCACACCTTTGTAAATGCAAGCTGAATGACCTTGATCCTTTCAGGTATGCAGTCACCATTCTGCAAGACCTGAAGAATTTAGGCTAGTGGTTTGGTGTTCAAAATGGTGTTCCCAGATGCGGTCAGATCCAGTGAGGATTTCGGTGCCTAAAAGTTAATTCTTGCAACACCAGCCTTCTGACATCTGCTCCTTGGCACTCGCTCTGTGCTAGATGCGTAGGCTCCCTCTGCAGTAGAGGAAGAGCTGGCTTTCAAAACAGCTGACAAGTTAAGCTGCTCTAGAAGCTTGGAATTGGCCGGTTGAGAAATCTTAAGGACATAGGTAGTACTGTCTAATACACCTACTCCCCACTGGTTCTCATAAAGGCTGGAGGAACTGTTTCCATTCACTCCATATCTGAAGCCTGGCACTTCTTGAAGCAGGTTATCAGTGTCCTTTCTTCAGGACCCAGCATAGCTCATTTGTCTTCTGAAACAAGGCTCCAGTTCTGGTAGCCTTGCCATCTTGCCTTTGATACAATGGTTTGAACACACACCTCCAATGTAAAAGACCTGGGTTAATTCCCAGCACTGCTGGTGGGGTTTCACACCCAAGAGAATTGCCTCCCAGCAGGGCAGTCCAACTGCCAGATTAAAGACTATTGGAATGAGGGAGAAGATGGGCTTTCTGTATTCTTTCTGTAAGGGTTGTGCCACTGCAAAATAAGAATCTAAAGCCAAGCATGGCTTTGTTCTAGTGGTTAAGGTAGTTCCACTTTCTGTTTTCAGTATAGGTCCTGTGATCTAGGTGAGGACTACTTAACATTAACTTAGAAATATGAGTGGTCTTGACGGACAGGATGACAACTCAGGATTTCTCTCTTCGTGCTTGTTTTAAAATATTTACTTCATTTCTAGCCCTGTTAAAGGACAGCCCTGTGCATCTGAAAAAGCAGGAGATTCTGGCTTTCCCATGGCACAGAAAGAGGTGTCTTTTTTTTTCAGTTAGATGCAGCTGAGCAGAGCTTTCCAGGGCCACACGTCTGTAGGGACAATTAGTTTTTATTTGGATTGGGTCCCTGTCCTTTTCAAAGCTAGGCTAATATGGAACACTGGAATGAGTAAGGCTTCTCAGCACACCAAGTTCGTGCCTCTGTGGCAGACTGCAGGATACCCGTGGTACTGAAAAGTGGCTAGATCTGAAAGCAGATCAAATGTCAACCTGATCCGTATGTGCAAACTTGAACTGGTGTGGGTACATCCACATGTACCAAATATTAATCAGCAAAATTAGATAAAGTTCAAGGATAGATAATTGAACAATAGGATTGCCATCTGTCTTTCCATCTGCTGTGATAATCATGCATGTCGGTGAATTGTCTTTTCAATTCCTACATCTGTCTCTAATTGTCCTAGTATAAATCTAAATGAAATTCCTAGAAAGAAATAGAATGCAAGGACCCTGTGGTTATCACCACACAACTGGCTTAATGTCCCATCAGAATGCACACCTAGCTTCTCTCGGAAACAAAATTTAAATAACCATGTCCTTTGAGACCAGGCACAAATATCTTCATAAGGGTCTTCTACAAAAATGTTCTATTTGGTATTTCATAAAAATATGAAATATCTCAGAGTTCAAATTTCTCCGACTTTTACTCTCTTTTGGTTTCACAGTGCTTGTCAGATAATCGTGATAAACATTATAATCACAAGGACAGCACTGCTCTTCCATTGGGCATAAATCTGAGGCAAATCTATTGGTGTCAAAAGTTTTAGCCTAGTTTTGGTTTAGTGTACATGAGAACAGAATCTGTATCATACATCTTATTTTTCTTTTGATATGATCCAGTGTATCTGGAAAAAAGAAAGCCATATCAAGCCCCAAATCAAGTTTTTAAAGATATCAGCTTTCTTTTACAATCTGGGTGGCCCTCACCATGTCTGGGAAAACGTGAACCCAGTGGCCCTGGTAACGCATCACCTGCTTTTTTCCAGACTGCTGTAATCAATTTGTCTTTATCCACCACATTACCAAAAGACACTATTAAAATTCATATCTGTGTGTTCTCCCCAGAGGGTAAACCATCAGAGATCTCCAAGGTTTTGGAGGTTTTGTGGAGATGCAGAAGGCTTTAATTATGTTTAAAATAAGATCAAATTTCTTCCCTACAGTAATTTTAGATACTTCTACCAGATTCCTGTAGGGCTATTTTGCACTCCGAAAACTTGATCAATTATCAGCCTCACAAATTACATCTTTTGTTTACATTTTTTCTAGAACATCAAAGAGTGTTGCTTTAAAACAGTGTTCCCAGGCTTAAATAATGATGTTTCAGTTTTTTGCTTAAAGACTTATAATGATCTCTCCTGTAGACCCCGGAATGGTTTGGGCCTGAAGGATCTTAGTCACATTTAGGATTATTTTTAAGATACTTGGTATTCTCTAAGAGTTGAATCCTGAGGTTTTGCCTCAGGCAAAGCTGTTAAAATAAATGGAGTTCTACCGAAGGAGTGGAAGAATAAGAATCAAGTTAAAACTTAAAATTTTGGCTCCAAGATATTAACATCTTCTAAACTGTCAGGAGAGGCAGTATTTTTTTACCTAGGAAATTTATTCCACTGTTTTGCAACCCTTGGCAATATAAGTGAAGGAAGGAGACTCAGTTCTTCTTGCAGATGCCTCACTCTGCAAAAGAGAAGACAAACATGCAAAAGAACCTATCTTTGGGCTACCATTCCTCTGCTTGAATTTGAGGCATCTTCCTTCAAAAGAATATCTCAGGAACATGAGCAGCATTCCAGAAATACATAAAAATGTAAAACTCATTGGAAAGGCGAAACGCATGTTAATAATAAACTCACAACGAGACCTGTAATGAAGAATCTGCTTTCAGAGCACAGCTGCCAGTAGCTCTGCACCTGTGTCTGTCTATGTTGTTTACTGTGTTGTACTTCTCCATCATATCTCATTGTTCTGTGGAAATCCATGAGAACACTTGATTGTTGTTTCCAAAAGGCAATTCTTAGTTTTCAAACACTGTAAAATTTCTTAGAGGAACTTAGCACATAAACATGGTTTCGCTTATCTTAATATTCCATTTTAATAACTCCCTGTATCTCCTTTTTATTGCTTTTTGCAACATCATATTTCTTGTATCTAATAAGTGTTTCTTCAGAGTGTATTGTTCTATTGCTTTCAACGTGAAAAAAAAAGTACTTTCTATAACCGGAGTTCCTACCCATGAACACTGATCACTTGAATGCCATTTTGCTTCATTCATACTGTTTCCCACACTCTCCTGCTCTGTTTTCTACTGAGTTCTGTATCTAGCCACCTGCCCTCTAAACTCTTAAATGACAGCTAAATTGGGAGCAGACATACACCATGTTCTATGAGCATCTAATGAAGCCTGAACACGCTCGCTGTGGTTGTTGGTTATCCTCTGGTCTTCCTCCTCCTTTTTGCTGGGAACAGTCCCATATCTGACTTTCTCTAGCAGATAAAAAGAAGAGTTCTGCAGCAAGTTTGGAAGTTGTTCTAAATGACCAGGCAATCATCTGTACTGATTAGATAAAGGGCTACTCTCAAATTTAACTTATTACACCTGATTTCTGCCCAACTTTCCTTCTCTTAAGAGTATTCATGTAGATCTCCCTTAGCTACTTGTAGGAGCCTAATTATTTTTTAGACTTTGTTCTTTCAAGTATGGTTGAAATTAGTGGATTGTTTCCTTAGAAGGACAGGCTTAACAGGATTGCTGGTAGAGTGCCATCCATTTTGCAGGATGTACTAGGGGTTTCTTTTAAAAGCATACAATTCTGAGAAGGTTGTTCTTCCCACAGAACAAAATCAATTATCAAATCATGACATCAGAATCAAATTGTCTTTCACAAACATTCCTGTACTCTACTGTCTTCCCCACACTGTCTCTGTATTGAGATTACTGAGTCTCTGCAAAATTAGTAGAGCCATGCAGCTTGCCCTAAATGTTAATGTAATGCAATACTAGCATTTACCTTCAAAACTGAGATGGTTTCAGTTGGTTTCTCTGATGACTGCAGCAGTGGCAGAATCCTGCAAAAACAGTCTGGTGGTCACTTCTGGATCAAAACTGAGATGAATTTCAACTCCTTATTGGTTGTTTCATTAGTTTCCCTCTTGATTCTACTGTTCAAATCTAAACAGCCCTATACAGCCAAACAAAATTCAAAGTGTCAATATATGCAGCCTGCTGATGAGACTCTGAAAAGAACTGGAGTATTCTGCATTCTGTCCATCAAAGTACATAATCTCCCTCTTAATTTTAGGCATGTGAGTAACTCCACTGAAAGGAACAGCATTACCTACTCAGCTGGGTCCTGGCCAAAGTACTGAGCCTATGAAGTATTGAATTCTCAGTGAAAATAAGCTGTCTTGGTTGGAGTGAGAGAGACTTTTGGAAATAGGAGAGTATTATATTTCATGCAGCTCTGTTATTCCATTATTTAGTTATGCCAATTAATGCATGAATGTTCCATCAATTTTTAATTTTTTTTTTACTTCACACAGAGTTCATGCATTTAGAAAAGTGTTCAATCTGTCAAACAGTTTAATGCCAGATAATTATATTCTGTTTTAAAGGACATACACCCTTACAATAAACCAACATTCGAACATCTGGCATCTAAATTTTTGGGATTTCTTTACAATTTACCCTCCAAGAATCCTGCTCAATTCAATGGAAGCATCTGTACTGATGTTACTGCACAAATATCACCTTATATAGAAATCAAAATACAGTTACTACTTCTCCAATTCTAATTTGAATGTAGCACCTATTCTAACCTTTAGTAAATATAAGATACTCTGTTATGAAATAATTCTATATGAAATTGTGACTTATATGCATCTATTTAAAACATTCATTACTAGACTGACAGAAGTTTAAACATTTTGCTTTGAGGATGAAGAAAAAACTGTAACTTTCTGGTTTTTAAACTCAGAGTTAATATTTTTTGTAGAGATATTTACCTTTACAGACTATCCACTGGGACACTAAAGACTGTGTATGTCATATATATTTTACCAGTTCTTGTTTGGAGTGGCTTGGTTTTGGCTATTTTGTAAAATCTTAAAAAGTGCACCAAAATCTAGTAAATATACCCCGCAAACCCCTTCCCACATTAAAACATTTATCTTTTTCCACAAATATGAAATATTGACTTTCAGTGGGTAGGATAAATATTATTCTGCCTCAATCTATGTAAAATTTCTGGAATCCATTTTAACCTATCAGGTAATGTAGAATTTTATTTTACAGGTGAGCTGAGAATCTCTAAGGCATTACTTGTTATACATATTCAGTCACTCAGAAATACAACCTATAACTGCCACTGGACTTTTGTGTGTTAAACTGTTATATGGAAAAGCTATTTTGGATAATATTAAGAGGATCATATTGTGTTAATATGTGTTTTTTTCCTTACATCAGTAAGTAAAATAGTTAGGTAGAAGAACCTAAGGTACTAGGTACTACTTCAAAAGTGCAAGAAAAAGTGCTTGAAAATTATTGGCAATAAATTCCAAGTAGTCTCATAAGTGGGATAAATGACACAATTTTCTGCATTACGGGCAAGATAATTTTCTGTGAAAGATTTCTTCAAAGCCAGCCCTGGAGCTAGTCCAGGAGGGCAGTCTGTTCAGGAAAACAAACCTGACGCAGGGGGGAATTATGAAGCATATAACTGGTGCACCATGTCTTGCTCTAGCTGCCCATACATTGGAGTCAGTTCCGTATCAAAGGAAAAAAAAAATCATAAGGAAAGCAAAAAACTGCTTTTGCTTTGGGGAGTTTTGGAGATTTTAATGCCATTTGCTCTTGAAAGCAGAGGAAGGAAGGATGCTCCAAGGACAGACTACAAAGTTTGGCCTAATAAATGTGAATGGATATACAGGGCTTGATTGTTCTTCCACACCAGTGAAACTCCATGGACTGAAATTAGGCACACTAATTACACAATATACTTCTGTAAATGATTTGTGACTCTGAAGTGAATGAACTGTAATATAACCTAAAGCACAATGTGCATGTGCAGCCTGGCCCCTCAGGCATGTGTTAATAGTAACACAGCTTGTCATCATGTGTTTTAAAATTTTTAAATCTAAATAAAATATAACACTGCATGTAATAAGTACTTTAAATGGCAGATGTGTAATAAACATCTCTATTTATGACAGACTTAAGCAGCAAAACATAATGAGGTGTGGTTCTGGTACAAATTTTGCTTCAGGTTCACTTTGTACTTTTAATCATCTTCATTAATTACACAGCTAAGATCATGCCCTGGAGAGCTTTCATTTTCTTGTGATTCTATAATGGTCTCTTACTGATGTCATTATGAAAAAAAAAAAAAAAAAGATTAGCAATGTTTTCAGACAGAGCTTTTAAGTATAAAGTTTTGTTAAACATATTTTTACCAAATCTGAGCCACAACTGAAAATATCTAAGGACGTTTCTTTGCCTTAGGTAACCATGCAACTTTTCCTCTGTGTTTGCACTTCCCCTTCTCATATATATGATTTTTGAATGACTGCCATTACCCTTGTTTCTGTAGACCAGAAATGTCTTAATCTTCATAATGGCCCTGGAAGATAGGGAATACTCACATCTGTGTTTTCCTGATAGGGTACAGCTTTTCATTCTTGCTCGTCTAAGTGGGAGGTAGGTATCCAAACACTTCCAAGTTGTTGTATGTATGTGGTTTGCCCTAGGTCAGGCAAGAATGAACAGGAATTGTCTCCATTTCCTGAGCTCCCAACTGATGCTACAAGCCCTGGACCTTCCTTTGCACTCGTTATATGCACACAGGGAAAACGGACAGAAAGCAACCCAGCTATCAGAGAAGCCTGACAGGTTTGAAACATGATGACCGCACACTGTAGGAAACAGGTTCTCATCCTATGGACTGTCAGCTTTTGTGGCAGGTGGGACAATGAACAGGCGCCTGTTCCCATAGCCCTCTTCCCTGGGCGAAGCTCTGGAGCATGCGAGGAGCGGGCTTTGTATCAGACGACCTGTTCCGGCAGCAGCCCTTGCCGATGGCTGCTCGGCCGCTCTCCCGGCACACGAGGGTTGCGCGTCCGGGATGCGGCAGGCAAACGATCCCTGGGCGAAATGGCGGCCGGGAGCGGCTGCCATTGCTGGAAGGGCTCGTCTAGGGAGAGCCGGCTCTGCTCCTGCTTCCCAAGGCCGGCAGGGGAGCGAAGGCAGCGAGGTGCGAGCTGAGGGGCGCTGCTGCCGCGGCTGCAGCTTGCTCCCTGCAGCCCTGCTTGCCCTGGGCCAGCTCAGGACTGTGCCGGTGCGCAGGGAGCCCGTGAGGCTGGGGAGCCCGGGCACGGAGCTCCTGCGCTGCCCCGCTCCCGCTGCAGCCCGTGATGCAGCGGCCTTGGCTGGAAACCACTGGCACCTCTGCCTTGGTGCAAAGGTTTGGTTAGAGAGACTGCACGTAGTGACCGGCACACGCTGCGCCTCTGGATGGGGATGGCTGTCACACAGATAGCAAACGCAAATCTTCAGCTGCTTCTCTGTTGTCACTCCACTGGCCAGTCTGTGTCTTTCCGTTCCATACTAGTTTCCTTCCTCCAGGCTTCATTTTGTTGACAAATTTGTTTTGTTCTAGCCATATTAGAATGGTTTCAAGGCTTCAGTGGGCAACAGAAGATCTTAAGGGTCTTAGTTTTAACACACATTCACAAAATATCCATTAATTTAGCGAGAATGCTGAATTTACCACCTTTTGGAATATGTACTAAGAATTTACTGTAGTGTAAATAATTTACTCCATACTTCGTGAAAGTAAGTATAGTGGAAAATTATATTTAGCCTCTAATTTCTAAACTAGAACAGCAATATTCTTCTCTGGTGTAATATATTTTCCAGTCATGTGATGAAGAGAAGCATTTTTTTCAGCTGAGCTCACTTAAAAAGTTCAAAAGATAAATATATCACAATGACAAATTGCAAAATGCTATTCATACATTTAGGTAAAAATGGTTCCCTCATTTGTTTGTGTTTCACATAAACTGTATTACTGATATTTCCAAAGAAAATACAGTACAAAATAATTCTGATTAAAAATACAAGTATTGTTAATGGACCAAAGCAGAAATTTATCTTAGCTTGTGGGGAAAAAAAAATATAGAAACAAAGTATACTGTCTTTGGGTGAAATTCATTCCAGCAGAAAATTATATCCTAATCTCCAGCCCAGGGCCCTACAAGGGTAGGACATGACTGGAGTAGCTAGTGCAGGGTTTTCTGCATCTGTTCTGTTCTGTTCGGTTCTGGGTGGTTGAGAACTTCTCCACATGGGAAAGAGCTCTGAATTTACAGCACTGGCAGTCTGTCTTAAGAGTTGTCCACAACGAGAAGTTGAAAGAAATTTTGAGAGCAAATTTGCCACACTCTTGTGACTCCATACATGCATCTGTGAGGACGCCCCCACCTGCTGTGAGTGTGAACTGGTTTATCTGATGGGCTGTGAGGTAGGGCACACCTGCTGGGCACAAAATCAGTCCACATCTGTCTGTTTGCCACTTAAATGCATTCTCTATGTGTGGAGTAACAGGCAAGAGCCAAAGGCACCCGCTGCAACAGGGCTACTGACTTCATTTTGTCCTGGAAGTAGAGAGGCATTTATCTGTTAACTCCTCCTAAGTTCTAGCTGTACATTAGGACACTGTGACTTTTTTTGTGTGTTATGGTTAAAGCTTATGGTTTGTCAAATGAAGCTTTTCCTGCTTTTTCCTTGGATCGTTTATTTATCCTACATATGCACGTTCTCTGTACGGTCTTCAGCAGGTAATGAGGTTTTGGTATAATGAGTTAGGACTTTCAGATGCTGCCTTAGTTTCGTCTTCATGCAGCTTACCATTGACTGACACGTGTGACTCAGGTCAAAGGATCTACACTTAGAATACCAGAAAAAATGAGTAAATGTGACAACAATAAATTTGATCTGTAAAATTATGTAGCAACAAAAGTTGAATGAGTGATATATTGGTAGAATATGTATAGTAGAGTAACATACTGGGATCAGAAATATTACTTATCACACATAGAAAGTAATGAACTGGAGGTCTATAATTTCAGTGCTCAAGTATTTTTATCACTTTTATGTTATCAGTTCAGAAATCCCTTATGGAATTGGTATACCCTGATTTCTCTTTCCAAACAATTCTATGCACCCTGTCTTGCTTCCAACACATATGCATGTTCTCTCTTTCTCACACACACACAAAGGATTCTATAACAGCAGGACCATTATTGAGAATGATCTAAAACATGTGGACTGCAGCCAATATTTAGATATGGTATAGTAAATTCTGGAAGGTATAAAAAGGAAATAACTGAACTCATTGCAGAGAAAAATGAGCCAGTCTTCAGTAGTTTTAATCACTGAGTTTCATATAAAACCATATGCAAGATACTGAGCCTAATATCGAAGGGAAAAGGAATAGGGGTAAGGGAGAAGAGAAATCCAGTTCCACTGGGATTTGGGATGGGAGTTGTTTAGCATTTTTGTAAGAACCCTTCAGGAGAATAATGAAAACCATTTAAGCAAACATATAAACATGTTTACCAAGCTGTATGACGATTGTGATGTGACAACCTTACCATGCATCCCCAGGGCTCAATCTGAGCTAAAGGGTAGTCAGTATGGAGCTGCTCCTTCCTTCCACAGACAGCTGTCACACCTGCTTTGAAGGCAATTCAGTTACTGTGCCCACTCCCTTTGTCCAAAGGGATCTCTGGGAACGAGAAACAGCCACCACAGCAGTATCCTAGGAATGAAGGAAGAGTAAGCCACTTCCTTTCCCCTTTCTCAAAACACTCAGCTGTATCCAAGTTTCTGCCAAATCAGTTTAGCTCAACATCCCAACACCCTGCGCTAAGCTCTAGTGCTCACCACTACAGCTGGGAGGCTATGGATTGCATCTCCTCTGGGTCTGCCCTTTTGCCATTTCCCTGGGCGGGTATGTCAAGCCTCTGTAGACATTCATAGGCATATGCAGTTGCCCAGAATTCTGCAAATAGCCATGTTCTGTATTTGCATAAGATGCCATGCAGGAATTGAAACCTGCTTTCAGGTTCTCACTAAATCAGAGGCTTTAGTGAGCTAGAGTTTTTCACTGAGATTTTTGCTGAGCCTAGGCTTCAACCTTTTCACATTTGCAAACTGCACTGAAAAAAAACCTGACTGCCAGCATCTGTCTGATAAATAGTGGTTCAAAAGTGTAACAAATGCCAAATAACACTTCCTTGTTTTAGTTAGTGTTGGATATGGATGTAGGAGAAGGATAGAGAGGGGCTTTTTAGAAGTATTAGTCTTACTCAGCAGAGGGTGAAACACCCATTTCACCAGCCTGTTTCATAACTGCTTCCTAAAGTACATGGAAATAAGTGGGACTGATTCTGCCAACTCTGCTCTTTCAAAATAGAAAATTTTGAAATTTTCACTCCCTCAGAAATCAGTTTGGGTCTTCATGGTGCTGCTTTGCATAAATAAGGCTTTACTTGTTAACAGGGAAAAAAGCAAAATTCCTAGTGAACCAGAACTTCAGCCATAAATTAAAGAACTGGATCTGCATAAAGAAATTAAAACCAAAAACAAATTACAAGGTTTCCAAATGTGAAAGGACAAATTTTGAATTACTGAATGTATGAATCAATGAAAAGACACTAACAGAAAATTGGCTCTTCCAACATACATCTTCAAGTCCAGGGCTAGTAAGAACTAATGAGCAGAGGCATTTCTATGGGGTGACAGGAACACCAGTTGGCTGAGATGAAGTATGGAGTACTTCATACAGAAATGCAAAAGGTACTTTCTGGACAGAAAGAAATCCGTTATAAATGGTGACAGCCTGGATGCATAGCTGTTGAGGTGCAGTGGAAGCGTGTTTTGGCCCATTAGGTGGTGTGTTGCATTTTGAAGCAGTTTTTAGGTTGGAGAACTGTTACCAAATAATCCCACATGGACTGATTCCACTGCAGCTGCACCAGTTAGCAACAATAGGAACCTTAGTATAGACAGCTTTCAGTTCCAGCAGCCGTTTTCAGCACTGTATCAGTTAACCCTGCTCTGAGGAGGGTTAATTGACACAGTGCTGCAAATGGCTGACTAGATGAAAACTCATATATTATGCCTCCCAACATCTTTAACAATTGTGCAGCTGCATTCGTATTGGCAATGGTGGGAATTTGGAGGAGGGAAGAAATTTGCCGGTGCAGACAAAGCCTGAGCATGAGCCTTAATGTTCTTTTCTGGGTCTGTTTTCAGTCACAGTCATGCTTTCCTAAAGTATTCTCAGAGCCATCTCCAGGTTGCTGATTATGAAGCAACAGCTTCTGTTGGTCCCACCAGCTGGATGGAAAAGAGTGGAAGAATGGTGATCCACCCTGGCCCATCTCATAGGTGCATTCAAGGTCCATGTGTCTGTTCTCCTCTCTCTTGTATCCCCACAGCACATTCTAAAAGAGCCAGGGAAAACAAACATCAACTTTCCCCACAGATACAAGCAATGTGCGCAAGATGTAGCTCTCCTGCACTGACTGGTTCTCTAGCAGCAGAGTATCAGGATTCCCAAGTCCCTGAGTATCCATTGTAGCCTTTAACTATGTAAGTATCTTTGGCTTCTCTGGTTGGCAACAGAAGTGAAATACCACTCAAAACACAACACTTCAGAGATGGCAGCCTCTAGCCCTGGTAGGCCAAGGCTGTTCCTCTAAGGAGTTTTCTGAGGCAGTGCAGAGCTGTAAGCTTCTTCAAATATGGAGGAAACAGTAAAAAAAAAAATCTTCTGAATTTTACCATCTGCTCTCCCATTCCTGGCAAGAGATCTCTTTCAGAGTTAAAAAATCTCTGCTTCCCTGGAGCTAAGGCCTGAAATTTACTATCACTGCCCCTTTTGGGTAGTTTGCACTCCATGAGAATTAGAGTGGAGAAAACGGGACTCGTTTGAGCAGAGCAGTTTGCCCTCCTCTATGTGCACGGTGAGCAGGCATTATAAAGTTGGTGACACACTTCCTATCACACAGTTGGCATCACAGACCTTCAGCAGCAACTTGTAAAAACTAAAAAAGTTCTCTCTTTGTGTAAAGCACTACCTGCTGAGACCATCTGAAGTCACAGACTTGCACTGGTGGGAGTTAGTTGTACTTATGTATGGGTTATGTTAGGTTGCTATCTATAGGTGACATCTCCCTGTAACCATACAGCATCGTTTCTTCTGCATCCATGGGCTCTCGAGAAAGGAAACAGATGAAGAAGTGAGCCAGGGAAGCTATTTATTGCTGCTTTTTATGATCTCCAAGGCCTATTTAACCTCTGATTTTCTGTCTTTCTAAAAGATGCTTTCCTGCAACCTTGGTTCTTTGTTCTGATGCAAAATATTACTGCTGCTATTAGAATGCACAATTTAAAAAAATCTCCCTCTCCTTGGGAAGAGAGGTCAATTAACCCTCAATAAGCTATCATACTGATTACAGAATAACAAATGGCCTTTTTATAAGTGTGCTGGGTTTGGTGGCAAAATCTGCACATCATTTTTCACTGTCTTCTTCTTAATCTTCTAGGAAGTTCCTCTGATTTCTTTGCAAATGTCGTAAGTTTAAGACTCTTGGAGACTAAAAATCAGGCCAGATTTTATGACTATAAATTTTCTATACTATTATGAATGGTTCCAGAAAGCAAAAGCAAAACCACCTGATAATTACTACTTTTGTTAATAGACCAAAGCTTAAATCCCAGACCAAAGCTGGTGGAAAGTAGGTCATGTCTACTTCAGTGACTTTGCAGTAGTCCCTTTGATTAATTATACAGTTGTATTCACTGGTGTTTCCACTGAATATTGTGCAAATACAGCTATACTGTCAGAGGATGGATTGGAACAGTGGTAGGAACAGCTATCACATCTCTTTTGGGAAGGAACCTGGAAAATAACGAAGAGCTGTTTCTGGCTCCTCAGCTCCCATCAGCCATTTGAGGAAAGTCAGGCTTTCTGGGTTCTGGATGTCATGTTGCTTACCTGGGTTAAGGTACTCTGTATAAAAATTACACAAGAACAAGTGTTTTGATTAGTCTAGACAGCTTTGTATCCACAGAGTTGCCATAAGGAATAGCCCATTGATTTGTTGTCTAGGCACTTTTGCTTAAGGAAGGAATCAGGATAGTTTCAAATAAATGAAAAACCCATAGTTGCTTATATCTTGGCTACTGATTCTTATGATGGTGAATCTGTAGTCAGACTGTAGAAAGACCCAAACTGTTGCGCTGGGCACAGTGCAAGCATCAAGGCTTTTCTTGTCCAGAACAGCTTTCAGACAGTGAGCTTAGCAATACTGATCTCACGTGAAAATTATTTGCTTATGGCTACATGTAAAAAGTCTTTGAACTATAGAATTTTTACTAGAACTGCTCAAGGGAAGAGTAGTGGAACAATTAATAGCCCATATAGGACGATTCTGTAGATACGGATGTTTTGGAGCAATGGGCTTTTACCAATTGCATGTAACACTTTCTTCCAGAGAAATGGACACACGAATATGCTTTTAAGAGATTAATAGATGTTATAAAAGTTATGTGCTGCTGCACTTTTAACTAAAGATTTCACAACCTCCACTTGGAATCCCAATTGCATACAGCAGCTTATTCTTTTGACATATAGAATAGATGTAGGGCTCTATGGACTTCTTCATGGTGTGATGGGAACTGAATATTTTACAAAATGCAGTGGGAGTACAAGGCTTTTCCGATAGCTGTTAGATTTAACAGGTGGACTGTGTCTATCTTCCGTAGCTGATTACTTTTGGGGATGGGAGTGAAGCAGGCTTTGGGATACTTGTGATTGGATTAAGAACACTTTGGCAATATTTTCAGCCTTAAGAAGTGTTCTAGGATTACTCTTTCTTTAGCCCATCTGTCTGCAGTGTACTTTTTCTATACCATAGAAAATAACTCAGCTGTCTCCTCAGCACAGCCCTTGCTGGTCAAGGACTGCACATGTTTGATTGTAGTAACTTTCTGCCTGTTACCTTATTTATCGATAGACATAAGAATTTATAAGGTGTCAAGAAGACTGTATTTCAATAGCTTGCACAAGGAGTGTTGCGGCAGTATCTCTGCCCTCTTCAGTAATTTATACGATAATGCAACTTTTCCTTTTGAGTGCTCTCCTGCGCTCGTCCAGCCCCGAGCAGGGGAGAAGGGCTGCCACCAGACAGTTACTACAGGGGGGGCTGTCAGCCAAAGTGCAAGACCTTGTGGGAGGAGTGGGACCGGAGGAAATGCCCAAGCTGCACATGAAGCCCAGGTGGGAACGTTTTCTTTGGAGGACGCACAGACAGGGGGGTCCTCCCTGGCTCTTTGTGGCTGTCTCATTGCCACAGTGGAGGGGGCGCCTAACCGCGGCTCGTACGGGAGAGGACCGAGCGCCGGCGGAGGGAGAGGGCTGGACACCCCCTGCCTACG